>MU616607.1:0-84054 GCA_025201705.1 Dissophora ornata
AAAAAAAAAAAAAAGAAAAAGGAAAAGGAAAAAGAAGCAGAGGTTCCATACCTTCTTGAAGGTGCTCAAAGAAGCCAAAATAGATCCTCCGATCCAGGTGCTGTATTTACGCTCTGGGGGTGCCGAGATCTTGATCTTGATATCTTTCAAGGCCAACTTCCTGACCTCATGCAACAGGCGATCACCGAATCCCTTGCACAAAGTAGATCCTCCCGACAGGACAATGTTGGTGTACAGTGACTTGCGGAGGTCCATGTCTGAACGACTGATCGAATCAATAACAACCTGGTGGATACCTGGGTATTCCTGTCCAATCAGCTCTGGGTTGAACAGGATCTCAGGCGCTCTGAACCTCTCGGCTCCCAACTAGTGCAGGTTGGACAAGTTCAATAAAAGGTGATTTAGTTGGATGCAATAGAATACCTCCTGTCGAAAGCCCTCAATGTAAGGGCGCTACGCCTGGCATGTTCCTCACCTTGATTGTGTTTCCATCGGGCAACATAAAGTCCTCCTTCTTCTCTCCTGCCTCCTTCTCCTCCTTAGCAGGGTTGAGTGGCAAATAGCAGGTCTTCTCCTTGATAATGCGAACAACCTCCTTTTCGGCAGTCGTGTGGAAGTGATAGCCGGATTTGCGGAGCAACAGCTGCAAGTGTTCCGTGACATCCCTACAGAGACGCATGCAGTTTCAACATCGAGGTTAGAGTGTCGATGTACTCCGATCTACCTTTGGCAATGTTCCTTGTCCAAAGATGCGATTACATACCTGCCGGCGATATCTACACGTTGGATCGCATGGGGAATAGCGAAACCTTCGTAAACAGGCACAGCGTGGGTCACACCATCTCCAGAGTCGAGCACAACACCAGTCGTTCGTCCAGATGAGTACCTGTAGCAAAAGTCATCAAACTGTCAGGACATTTCCTGTACAAGCGTACAAAAACTATACAAGAAAACAAGAGACACTCCTATGTACACGGCGCTCCTAGATTACGATGACTTACAAACTCAACACTGCTTGTATGGAGGTGAAGAGAGCAGGGACGTTGAAAGTTTCGAAGAAGATCTGAGCTGCCATTTCACGGTTCCTCATGGGGTTGAGAGGTGCCTCAGTCAAGAGGACGGGATGCTATTGATATAGAGCAGGCGGCAATATAGTCAGTTAACATTCCGGGAGCATGCTCAATAGCGCAGAGTCGAGCTCGTGTGGCGATTGACGATGGAAACGAGAGCAGCGCGCATGATACCCAAATTAAAGGAATAAAAAAAAAATTGCACATGACAGTGGACACATTTTTTTTTGTTGGATTGGTGATGTGGCACTATCGGATACAGCAACACTCCACCCCTTGTAAAAAACCCCTGCACTTTTCGTGATAGTAATGTTTCGCCTCAGTCAACCCGCATCCGCCTCTCATGCGTTCTCCCATTCTTTTCGTTGGGATGTTTGACGCCGCAAGCGCCCCGAGATACTGTGAGGGAAGGAGGGATGAGCAAAGAGTCAAACATTTCTCTTTCTTACCTCCTCAGACATGGTTTTGAGCTCATCCGAATAGATGTGCTGCCAGATTTTCTCCATGTCGTCCCAGTCCTGGACAATACCGTGTTCAATCGGATACTTGATCTTCAGCAGACCACGCAGTTCCTGAGCCTTCTTGCCAATAAACACGTCGCCCTCGACTGCTCCTGCCATGATCCTGACATGCTTAGGGCGTCCGACACTAGTGTTATCAAAGATTCCGAAAAGAACATGTCCAAAAAAAAACACTTAGCAGACGATACATGTCCATGAGAAGCAAAGACATTAGGGCCCTGACAGAGGTGTGAGAAACCCAGAGAGAGAGGTCATCGGGGTTTGCTTTTGGCAAAGCTGGAAACACCAATGGAAGGAGATGCATTCGGAAAGAAAAGAAAAGAAAAACTTACAAGGAAGGGAAAAAGCACTTTGGTTGATCATCTCCAGCAAAGCCGGCCTTGATGACTCCTGATCCCTACATGCGAGAAAAGAACAAAAAAAAAAAAGCTGTTGGGTCAACTACTTCTTGGTCGGACATATATTTTTTATTTAGGCACGCGCCGCACAGGGACCGCCCATGGGTGGACTGCATAACGACAGCACTAGTACTCACATTGTCAATGACAACGGGCTGATTTGTGAGAACGTCTTCGTATTCCATGTTAATTTAAATTTGCTTTGGTGGGGGGTGGGGGGTCGAGATCAAGTTTGGGGTTGGAGGATGAGTAATGCCAGCGCCCAAGTTCAGGTTGTAATGAGCAAAAAAAAAAACGTTTCAATGCCACCAAGTACAGCTCTGTGAGATGCGGCAAGGCAAGATGTTTGCGGATAGGGGGGAATGAATACGCAGTCGAGTAAAAGCGAATTCAAAAAGTGCAAGATGAAAAAGAACGATGGGGAAGAAAAGGGTTGGTGGGAGGATGGGGAACAGGCAGCCAGGAGGAGGAGGGAAAGAGGGCTGGGCGATAATGACTGTGACGTATCAAACAATTCTAGACATGCTCGGGCACACACGCGCGACCCATCCTTGCTTGCGCGTGTTGTTCATTTTTCAAAAATCACGCATGTTCGTTCGACATGCACGACACGACAGGACACGGCTCTGTCTTGTATTATAGTATTTTATTTGTTTGTATGGTCCTGTATTCGCTAGTTCGGTCTTTCCTCCTCCATAAGATCCTCCTTCATAAGATCCACGTTGACGCTCTTCAACGCGTTCACGGCCCATTCGGGATATGCGCTCTTCTCCACAAACAGATCCTTGAAGAACTTGTGGATGAACTGTGGGAACTGATCCTCGATAATGCTCTCCCGGATCTGCCTCATCAGTCGCAGCTGGTATGCAGTGTTGTGGATTGAGATCAAATGGCATCCCACTGTCTCCTTTGTCACCACCGTGTACAGATATGCCCTCGGGTATGATTTGCATGCGATGCAGTCGCATCCTTCCTCAATTGGTCTAAAGTCATCCTTGAACTTTGCCTGACGCAGACTAAGCGTTCCTGTTGCTGTCAATGCGTTTCCGAAACGTGCTGTTCTCGTGGGGAAAACACAATCGAACATGTCCACACCCAGCGCCACACATACAACCAAATCCTCAGCGTATCTGTCAGGGCAACAATTTCAAAAAAAAAAAAAAAGTGAGTGAGTGAGTGAGTGATAGGATATTAACTTCGAATTAGAGCAATGTGCGATTGCGAAAGACTGTCGTCGCATGAAACCGTACCCAACACCCATGCAGTATATTGGCTTCTCCCTTGGCATCAGATCTGTGCACTGCGTAACAACTCTCCAGAACTTGTCTTTCTCCTCTCCTCCACTCAGTCCTCCGATGGCATAACCAGGCGTGTCTCGTCTCACCATCTCCTCAATGCACTTCTTCCTTAAATCCGGATCCAGTCCTCCTTGAATGATCGCAAACAGGTTTTGTGTCTCTGGTTTCTTGTGTGCTTTGATACATCGGTCCAGCCAGCGAATGGATCGCCACATGGCCTCCTCCACGCGGGGGCCAGTCGTCAATGAAGAGACAACATCGTCCAGTTGCATCATGATGTCTGCGCCGATCGAGTTTTGAAGAGACATGGAGTGTTCTGGGGTGAGGAGCATCAATGATCCGTCATGGGGCGACTCAAATTGAACTCCTTGTTCTGTGATCTCGGCCAGTTTCAACAGCGACACCATCTGAAATCCGCCACTGTCCGTCAGCAGGTTGCGATTCCAGCCCTGAAAGACGTGAGCGCCACCACAAGTATCCAGCAGCTCCTGTCCTGGACGCAAGCCCTATTTGTATGGCACGGTTAGCAGGCTGGGAGAGGAGGGGGAAAGAGCCGAGCGACCAAAAGCTACGAGTTTCGCTTACAAGATGGTAGGTATTGTTGAGCATGATTTGACAGCCGAGTCCCTCGATTTGGTCAGGGGTGATGCCCTTCAGGGTACCCTGGGTTCCAACGGGCATGAAGACAGGAGCATTGACTGGGCCGTGGGGCAGGGTGAGAACTGCGGCTCTGGCCTTGGTGGTGCTGCACTTGGCAAGGACCTCCCATGTCAAGGCGGATTTCATTATGCGTGAGACTGGCTGAAGGCGCTGAATGGTGATGGCTCTTGGGAAGGTGGAGGGTCGATGGGGAGTGAAAAAAATAAGCACAGACACTCAGGTACAGCACGCAGGAACGGTCTTCGCCTGTGGATCAGTTGGGCCAACAACAACAACCTCAGCCACTCAAGCTGCTCTGCCCTCGAGAGTCGCACAGAAGAAAAACGGTTGGACAATTCTGTTGTGCCCTGTTCTTCCTCCAACCATTCGACATCCAAGTAACGTAGAAATGAGCTGCTCTGCATCGCTCGCCAGGTCCGTGTGGTCTATGAGCTCCAAGTTCAGTGTCTCTCCACCAACCTTGACAAGCCCTCGTCGGATACAGGGCTTTGCGCACCGGCACTTTGCAACCAAGAGCAAAAGCGACCGTCACGACAAGGACAGCACAGTAGCAAGGCCACGATCGCTCGAGCTCTTGAAGCGCACCCTCTACGAAAAGAAGAAAAAGTTACAGGAGATCACAGAGCGTCAGGCGCCGTCAGGCTCAATAGCTGCTTCATCAGAATCATCGCCTGATCCAATGAATTCATCGCTCTCCCCGAGGGTAGCAGCCCAGGGTAAAGACCGTTCCGAGCCACGGATCCACAGGCCTCTTGATCGAGCCATGCCGATCTTTGCTAGCCCTGCAAATATGTTCGTTAGACTTCCCAAGGTCGTCCGGGATTTCCCACAGCCAGAGAATTCAGAGATAGTAAAGATCGCTCTCATTGGATCGCCCAATGTCGGCAAATCCACCATTGTGAACGACCTTGTCGGGAGCGCAGTTTCAATTGCTTCAATCCGACCTCACACAACAAGAGCGCGGATCAAAGCTGTGTTGACACACCAAAACAAGCAGATCGTGTTTTATGATACCCCCGGCGTCGTTCCCGAGAAGAACATCTCGAGATTAAATCGCGAGTTGGTCACGGCATCATGGAAGGCAATTGAGGAGGCCGATTATTTGATGGTGGTCATGGACTGCAGCAAGTTGCTGGATCATAGTGTGATCACAGAGTCGTATATCTTTCAGCGACTGGAAAAACTAGAAAAGAAAGTCCCCGCGGTTCTTGTCTTTAATAAGGTGAGCTGTCAATTCATGCAATGGTTTGTTTGCCAAGAGGATGCATTTTCGCATTGACGCTCATGCCATCAACCTGACCATGTCCGCTATCTTGCCCTAGATGGACTTGGTCAAGGGTCGTGACGAAAAACTGCAAGGATTCGTTCAGGAGTACAGCCAAAAATACCCCAACTTTGTCAAGACGATTTTCACCAGTGCGCAGACGCCTAAGGTGGGGATCCAGGAACTTCGATCTCACCTCTTGTCCCTGACTCAGCCAGGGCCATGGCTCTACCCTGCGGATCAAAAGTCGGACCAGTCAGACTTGAGTCGCGTCGAGGACATGATCCGATCGGAGGTGTATGAATTGCTCAAAGTTCCTTACCATATTCAACAAGTAAACGCTGGCTGGACAGAGCTCGAGGATGGAGTGTTGCGGATCGATCAGAACTTGGTGGTCGATCGACCTGGCTTGAAGGTAAAAAGAAAAAACAAGGCAATTTGCTCCACATTTGTCTACATTATATATTTTCGACGTGAGACTGACTTCGACATGTTGTGCTTTGTAGAAAATCATTGTGGGCACCAACGGTAAGGTGATTCGGGATCTGACATTAAGCGCAAGGCAGAATATAGGAAGAGCACTGCAAAGGAGGGTCCTGCTCAACCTGCAAGTCAAAGTAAAATCAAAAAAGATATAATCTAGGATCGACAATAAAACATGTCGCTTTTTTGTATTATTGTGCTTATGTTACATGTCTTCGACACTCCACATGTGTGCCTCCATCGCGTTGTTCTTTCGCGTATTCATGCGCTCAAAGTAGCTCTTCTCAAATTCGTTGGAGCGGTCAACACCATCCCACCGGTAGCCAGGTCGAATGTTAAAACGGTTGGGCGGAATGTTTCCTTGGTAAAGTGGATACTTACGAGTCGCCTTCTTGGCTTTCTTTGTGCCAGACAAAAATGCTGCCGCAGGGTCGTTCCATCTCTCCCGTTCCTTCATTTCCTCGTTGAGTTCACTGTCGTCCTTGAATCGTGCTAGGGGTTTGAACTTTTCTTCCTCCTCTCTCTTTTTCTTGTCAGCCTCTGCCTCACGCTGCACTAATCCCTTGCCCCACTCCATTTGACGTTCCTGCTTCTCGATCTCACGGCGCGCTGCTTCCGCTTTTTCGAGCTTTTCCTGTACCTTATCGATTTTTCGACCTAAAGTGATAGGTGAAGATACACAGATGGAAAAAAAAAATTAATTTTAAAAGTAGGATGGCATTCGGGCGACTACCTCATAGTCTCAAACATACCTTGAGCATCACGATACACTGTCTCTGCATCGCGACCAGTCTTGGACGGGTCCAGAGAATTCATTCTATCTAGATACTCCTGTTTCCTCCTTTCCATGTCCCGCTTGACGCTTTCGGCTGTTTGTAATCCTACCTCTGCTCCTGAGCTCATACGTTCAACGGACCGTGACCTTGATCTGCGTGAGGGCGAGACTGATCGTGACGGCGAACGCCTCCTCTTTTGCTGGACAGGAGATTGTGACCTTGAAGGCGATCTAGAGTGCCTCGTTCCTCTTTGTAACTCTGGCGACCGTCCTCGAGGCGGTGAAGGCGATCTCCTACTGATATATAGCTGCTGCTCGGGCGAGTACGCCCGCTCTCTCACGGTAGGTTTTGAAGATTCCTTCCAAGTTTTCTTTGGTTTCCTGAGGCGTTCTGTCGATTCCGTTTCCACCACTATTAACGCAAATGGAACATGGTTGTTAATATAGGATAGTGGGAAGGCATGCGTTTTTTGCGCCCTACTTTGAATCGATTTGCTGCTTGTCTTTACCAACGCCAGCGATCGCCGGTCTTTCGTCTTCATTCTCAACATCATCCCACTCGGGCACGACATTCCTCTGCAAGACTGCCTCGCGAGACTGTTCTGGTTCTCCTTGACGGATCGTTGCCCAGCTGCTCGAATTGGACTTGTACAGTGGTGCTTTAGGCTGCTCTACAACAGGCACTGTGGGGTTTTGCGAAAGTGGTTAAACCTTAAGTATTGAAGTCGTAGAGCGTTATTGGATACAGCGCTTGTTTGTGCGAAACTTACTGTCGTCGTCATTGTCGGATTCCGAAGCTGCGTTCTTCCATGAGACCTCGTCCTCGTCATGGATCGCGAAGTTGCCCTTCTTAACCGTGGACTTTTTAACTGTCTTCTTTTTCTTCAGTCTCCGCTTCTTGTGGTCCTCCAGCGATGCTGGTTTGGACATGTACTTTTTGAGGTAATCCTGTGTTGAAGACATGACTGGATTGCTGGGAGGCGATTTCCTGTTGTTGGATGTTCGCAAAGGTTGAAGTGGGTGATCTGCGGCACAGAATGGGCAAAGGTAGTCACTGAATCGTACGAGCTGCAAACACTTCAATACAACAGCTTTTTTTGCCATTCAACCCGCCGAATCAGTAACAATGGTCTATGCCGAGGTGCCCGATGACCCAACAGCCTACAAAAGACAGGAATACTGGTAACAGGATAGGATGCCAAGGCAATGGACAGAAAAAGTTCAGGACTCTTCATTTTGATCCAGTACTAAAAGGCGCCAGTGTGTCCGTACTTTCGTCCACAGGGAGGAGCGATATTCCAAGGAAGAGTCGTTCGACTGGTTCAAGACCTATGCGGATTTGAAACCCCTGTTGAACAAGCACATCGCCACCAAAGATGCAAGGATATTGATGCTCGGCTGTGGTAACTCAAGTAAACTATATACGGAGTGGTTTTCTTTGCACGTTCAATAGGAAGATATATGTAAATGTATATTTTTAAAGTGCACGAGAACCTGACCTCCTTTTTTTTGTTGCTTAATTGTGGATAGCACTCTCTGAAGATATGTATGACGACGGGTACCATAACATTTTCAACATCGACTTTTCGAAAACCGTCATCGAGAACATGACAGAAAAGTGCAAGGACCGTGTTGGCATGGAATGTAAGGATGTCGATAAATCAGAGGCCACAAGAAGTCTTAGTGACCCACTTAATTCACACTCTGCCACCTTTTATTCACCGAAATTAGGGATCGAGATGGATATCAAGGATCTCAAGTTCGAGGACTGCAGTTTCGACGTTGCAATCGACAAGGGCACAATGGACGCCCTGATGTGCGACCGCGGCGATGTCTGGAATCCAGACGAGGAACTTATCAGAACCGTAGCGCAAGAGGTGGACGAGGTTGTGCGTGTCCTTAAAGTTGGTGGCCAATTCCTCTACATCACATTCGGACAGCCTCATTTTAGAAAACGGCATCTTGAGCGGCCATGCTGGACAGTTGAGACCTCAACATTGGGGGATGCATTCCATTACTTTTTCTATCATATGGTCAAGCAGGATTCCACTGCAACATCATCGACAGCATAGCCCTCACTTTTAGATAGAATAAACGATATTTGGATATATTGTTTGAGTTGGTGATGTGATGGATGCGGATGGTACAAGCTATGGTACAGTGAGAAGTGTGTATACGGATGAAACGAGAAGCGGATACTTTCGGCGATAAATCCTCTACGAATCAGCTTGCACCTCGGAGGATGACGGTGTGTCATTAAAGAGATCGTGTTTGCAAAGCGGACACTGCGTAGACTTATTGGTAAGCCAGATATCTAGCAAGGCGGGCGATGCATTCGAGTTAGTCGTCATTGTTCAAACTCGGGAGCTGCCTTTAATACATCCTATAGATTAGTGTTCGACACCTACCGATGCACTCGACATGGTATTCATGTCCACATGGGAGCACTCGAATTCGATCCTCGGTCGCATATTCTGCCAGACAGATTGAGCATAGCTCTTGGGTTGAGTTACTGCCTGAAGATTCTTGGACATCTGGCTGCATTGTTACAATAGTACAGTCTGATGAAAGCGCAGGTGTTGTTTGCATCGCCGCTGTAAACGTCGACATTCGGGCTGTCTGGTTAGCGCTGGGTGAGCTGACAGATGACGAACAGTGAGACGAATCCCGGTTCCACAGCCTTCCTATCCGAGTCAGGTTCATGAGGGCATTGTTCTGGTTCGCTGGCTGAGGCTCGCCCTGTTTTCCGTCCTCGTTTGGAGAATCATTGATTTTGTCTAAAGCCTGATCAGTTGCCCTTCCGTCATACATCGCCGCCGCAGGGACTAGGGTGTCGTTCTTGTCAAGAAAGAGGTGTTGTTGAGAGGGGTAGATGCGGATGGGGAAGGACTTGTCGATGGCTCTCTGTTCCAGGACGCGTGCTTTCTCACCGTCCATAGCATATTCTACTGCTGTCTGTTGTGGAGTTGATCGGGAGAACTTTAGGATCATGACCGCAAGACAGCCTGTTGAAAGATGGAGGTAGGCTTGTCAATCAACATGTATTCCCAGCGTTGGTGCTATCTCGGAGCAAAGAGCGAGGAAAGATGTGCGAAAAAAGGAGTACCAACTTACAGAGTCCAATAAATAGCAACATCAATCCGCCAATAGTCAGCACCCTCATTGAGATCAAGGCAGAGTTCTATTGCGAGCAAAGTTGGTGGCAAGAATTAAAAAATTGGTGCAAATTCAAAATGAGAACTGCCACACATGAAGTGCCCACATCCACAGGTGAACATACATGTGTGGCGGCAGAGGAATGCTTGACGTGGGTGAGGGTCGGCTCTGCGGTGATGTATGTTGCAGAGGCAAATGATGTTTCCGAAGAGACGGTATGGGTGACCATGGACACTACAGACGATGCCATTTTTGAAAGTGATCTGCAGTGCAGTGTTGTATAGCCTCAGGAAAAGGACGGGTGCTTTGGGCGATAAACAACAGAGAGAGAAAGAGCTGAGTCCCGGGGGAAAGACGGAGCGAGATCTTGCGGCAGAGGGTCTTTCCCGCGTGAAATGAGATGTGGATGAAACATTTTTTCTGCCTGGGAATTTTATTTTTAAGCAACTCATGGGAGAGGCATGAACCAGCTGAAATCGAATCGACGATTAAATGCCCAACAAGACGAGGGAGCCCAGCTGATTCGTCGATCAACGTGCAGTGCACAGCACACAGCGTGCCAAACCATGTTTTTCTTCTCCATCGGCATGCTCCACTCCTCTTTCCCCTTGCACGTAAGTCTATTACGTCCACAAACACGACGATCGCTGACGCGGCTCTTACAACCAACTCCATGGAGTCGACGAGCAAATTGTTTCAGCTGCATGATCTGTATAGTCAGCGCAGCTGTTGAAGATTACATAACCTAACCCACTTGCGGTTGGCTAAATCGCTGGAAGCAAGATGCACGACGACTGTTGGTGGCCACATTAGCTCCACCCTGGGGAAGCTGCACTGGACTTGGCAGTCCTGAAACACGGACTGGTCAGAAAGCGCCAAGATTCGTGCAAGAGTACGATGTCAATCGCATTCGTAGTTGTTTCGGTCGAGCAAGCCGAGGAATAGACCCAACCTTATTTTCAATATTTTAGCTGGGGTTCTGCTGTCTCACGAATATCGGGTGCCACAGAACCAGACAGAAGCGAACAGCGAGCGAGATCCTGTCCGCCCCCATCGTTTTTTCTTTCTTTCGCGGTTGATGTTGCGATTGTCGACAGCTGTTGGGAAGTGACGAAACGTCAGCAAATGCATTCCGCCAAGCGAGGTTCATGGCTCTTCTTTAAAGTAACATTCTGCCCTGGCCCATGCGGATGGGCGAATACGACTTTGCAGTCGAGACCCGACCGTCGGGTAGCTTGGCTGCTCGCACATGCCCCACTCGTATAAGATAACTCTTCATCCGCACACCCCCTCCTCCTCATCTCTCCATTCTTCCCATTTACATTCCTCTCCTCGAATCTGCATCAAGTCTCATTCCTATTTTCTTTAGCCAAGTCGCAACAAACATTATGCCTCAGTCTGCTGCTTCACAACGCTTGGGCTTTATCCAAAACCACCTGCAGGTCGCTGCATGTGCTGCAAAGGAGGAGCCACAAATCAAGACGTGAGTTGCAGAGAATAATCCCGCTCTGGTCGTTGTTACCCTATGGAGCAGACACGCAGCCCAGCGCGGCTCACTCCTTGCGTTTTGTTCCTGTAGTCCTATCGAGTCAATGGCCGAGGAGAGAGCCAAGGCCACTTTCAATGTCAGGGAGTTGACCTACTTCTTGGACGGTGGCGAAAAGTACACCAAGGTACAGAAACGAAGACAAACGGGACCCGCAAGACCGTTTCATTCACATTCCTTTTGGTTTCACGCTAATTATGCCAATTCCTCACTCCACACTCTAGATCCGAGAGAAGTTCATGATGGAACTCGAGCGTGATCCCACCTTCCGCATGTACGATATGTACGATGTCACTAAGGACCAGATCAGACAGCGAACCATGGAGAAAGTAAAGAGCTCTATTTTGACATGCTGTTCAACTAACACTTTCCATTCTCGGCCATTGTGTTTTAACAGCATCAATTGTTCGGTTCAATGGTAGTTCAAAACGATTGTTCACTACGTCTCTGCAGAGCCCGTCCCTATCTTCACCATGCGAATGCAGACCATTTCGTTGATCGACCCCGGTTTCTGGACCCGGTTTGGTGTCCACTATGGTCTTTTCTTTGGTGCCCTCCGTGGATCCGCCACCTCTGCTCAGTTCTCACACTGGGTGTCGAAGGGCGCTTTGGCCCTGAATGGCATGGTCGGATGCTTTGCCATGACCGAACTGGGTCACGGCTCGAACGTTGCTGGACTGGAGACTACTTCAACCTTTGACGAGACGTCGGACCAATTCATTATTCATACTCCCACCATCACTGCCACCAAGTGGTGGATTGGAGGAGCAGCTCATACGGCCACTCACTGCGTTGTCTTTGCACAGCTCATTGTCCGGGGCAAGCGCTACGGAACAAAGTCCTTTGTCGTTCAGCTCCGTGACACTCATACCTACAACTTGATGCCCGGCGTCAACATTGGTGATATCGGAAAGAAGATGGGTCGCGACGGTATTGATAACGGCTGGATCCAGTTCACAAACGTCCGCATCCCCCGCACCAACATGCTGATGAAGCACACCAAGGTTTCACGTGCTGGCGAGGTTAAGGAGCCCCCAATGGCCCAGTTGACCTATGGCGCTCTGATTCAGGGCCGTGTTGCTATGGTTGTTGACTCGGGCAACATTGCCAAGAAGGCTGTCACGATCTCAGGTCGCTATGCTGCTGTCCGTCGCCAGTTCACTTCCAACCCCCATGACATTCAAGAGACCAAACTGATTGACTATGCCATCCACCAGTACCGCCTTATGCCACTCTTAGCCCAGGCATATGCCTTCCACTTCACGGGTGTCGAGACCAACAAGTTGTACGAGGAACTCATGGACAAGCTCGAGTCGACTCAGCCTGACGACGCTTCGATGGGTGAAGTGATTGATACCCTCAAAGAGACGCATGCTACCTCGGCTGGATTGAAAGCCTTTTGCACTTGGTCAACGTTGAACGCCATTGAGGCCTGTCGCCAGACTCTCGGTGGTCATGGATACTCTGCTTACACTGGTCTCGCCACCACCTACAACGATTTTGCTGTCCACTGCACCTGGGAGGGAGACAATACCATTCTGACTCTCCAATCCGGACGCTATCTCGTCAATTGCTACCGTGAGGCACTCACCGGAAAGACCCAACCAGAAGGAGTGGACTACCTAAACCATCTCGACACACTTCTCACTCAAGGATGTGCAGTCAAGACTTTCGAGGAGATCCTCGACTTTGATGTTATCCAACAAGCTTGGGGTGTTGTCACTGCCAACGTTGTCAAGAAAGCTGGAGATGACTTTAGTGTATCCCTGAAGCAGGGTATGAACCCTGAGGCTGCATACGAGGAATGCTCTCAGGCGCGCCTGGCAGCCGCGAAGATTCATGCTTTCGGTTACATCTTCCGTCGTTTCGCTCAGGCTGTCAAGAGTGCCTCCGAGGGTCTCCGCCCTATCTTGACCAAGATTTGTCTCCTTTACGGTCTCTACTCGATCGAGCAGAACTCTGGGTTCTTCCTACAGTACCGCTATTTCACGCCTTCGCAGATGGACTTCGTTCGTTCTCAGGTCAATGTCCTCTGCCGTGATGTCCGCCAGGAGTACATTCCGTTGATCGATGCATTCAATTATTCCGATTACATTATCAACTCGCCCTTGGGGGTGTATGATGGAAACGTGTACGAGAAGTACTTTGATCAGGTCAAGAGACAGAACCCTGTTGGCCAGCCACACCCATACCTGCCCTTGATCCAGTCACTTCTCCGCCGCGACATTGAGGATGATGAGCCTCTCGAGGATGACGGCGACGATGATGACGAGTAGAGATATTACAGTGAATCGAGAGCTTAGAAAGCACATACCCACTTATTAGAACATCAACACAACACTCTAAAGCGACAAGTCGATAGTTCGTGTCACCGATTTATTTTGCTCACAAAGATATAACACAATACATCAAAAAGACAAGAGGATGTCCAGCATCACACCTGTCTTTTTGGAAGTCTGTATATAGAGAGCCACATTGTCATGGATCCACGAAAGGAGCGTGAATCGAACCAAACGCGCAACACGGGAATGAAACAGGATGATGGACAATAGGACCATAGGTATGTGTTACAGTAAGGCGTGTCAATTCTCTACTAACGCAAGAGAGACAGGCAGTTATCTGTCTTTGCATTCGAGGGGTCGAGCTGGTTGAGAACGAACTGGAGAACCACCAAGGAGTTGACCATGGTCACTAAATGTAGAGTAGTGCGAGAATGGGTTAGTTTAACGCGTATAGGACAGATCAACGAGGTATAAAATAGGGAGCTTCCGTGCAGTCTTACAATGTTCGTTCAGGGAAACGGCGCAGGCGTCTTGGAGCAGAACATTAGTGACACCAGTGTCGTTCTGGAAGCAGGTAGTGTAAGGGGTGACAACCTCGTCGTATCTGTCATTCACAGTACCAGGACCGGAAACAATGGTTAGCGTGATAAACAAGCTCAACAGCGCTCTACTTCAATATAAATCAGAACTGTGCTTACTTGGTGGCAATGTTCGAGAAAATGACACCAGGGGCTGTATCGCCTCCGGCGTTCAACTTGGTTATGAATGTCGAATTGGACACCATCTCGTAGAACGATGGGGCAATTGCGTCAAAGAACGGCGCCGCGGGTGCAAAGATGCCCCACGCTTTGGCCCACGTTGCGATCGAGTCCAGAGTAGTACCATGAGTGATTGGCGAAACACCGATGTGGCGGTAAACCTTACCGGCGCCGTCCAAGTACTTCATCCAATATCTAGCAAGAATGCCGCCTTGGGAGTGGCCAACAATATCGACCTGCGTCACATTCATCTTCGCCAGGACATTGTCAGCGAAGGTAGCCAATTCTTGGGCTGAATCTTCGACGGGAGCCAGACCACCAAAGCCAGGGATGCTGGGGTATTGGCCATAGGTGAGTCCGAAAATACAATAACCGTTTTTGATGAGTACAGGTGCGAAGGTCGACCACGAATCCACAGTGAGCAGAGTCGCATGGACAAGGATCACAGGACGCGGGTGAGCTGCAGTCAACTTGCAGCTGTAATTGTTGATGCCGGAAATCGCGCGTTTTTGAAGACCAGCAGCTGGAGAATCGATGCTCATAGGGAGAGCAGCAACTTGGATGGCTGAAAGAGCCACGAGAATAGCGGCAGATGCAGCGCTCAGGACTGAGGAGATGGCAAACTTCATGGTTGGTGGAGTGTTTCGTATATCCGTAAAGGAAGTGGAGGGTGCTGTAGTTAGTAGCTGGTGGGACTAGAAGAGGAGGAGGGATGTTCGCGAGGTTGGAGACGCTGAGGATGTGGAGAAAAGAGACGGATTTATCTCTCTATTTGTACCTTTTCCAGTCGGTCGTTTTCTCCAACCTTACTGTCAAAGAGTAGCCGCAGAGAAATGGCCAGCAACAAGGGTCCAGTGCATTCGGTGCAGCCATACACTCCAGCTAAGGCAACGTCTGCGGGGCTGGACAAAATCACGCCACAGTACATCGTGCTGTGCCTCAATATTACACGCACTAACCAAAGCACGGCGGCTGCTTTCCGTTGAATTGATAAGACATGACGTTGGCTAGCGCCGGGCCAACTATTTGCTACGGAGCTTATTTGAATAGAAAGAATGGGCAACAAAGCACTTCTAATGCATCGTCGGAGAAAGTGTTTAGAGGTCAATCTGCATTCGGATAAAAAGGGATGTTTATTTTGGTTGCACAAGACCAAAACAATATAGATATCACACAAAACCCTCCACAGGCATAGCCTTTGGGTTCTCCACACACGCAAACAATGAGACACCCCATGGGGCTTAATACGTCTTCCTCGTGCTAGTGTTTTGATTCCTTACCAAGCGGATTTCCATTACAAGCGAATTGTTCGTGCGGTAGGGTCGATCAGCCTGGCCCGAAGCTCTTGAATAAATTGTTGACGCGTAATCCAATGTATATTTTGACTGCTTATTGCCCCTGCAAGGATGTATGTAATATCACGTCGTCTGACGCAGATTCAGGCACATGGGGGCCCATCAACTCAATTCCCCCACTTTGCTCATCACTTCACCCACCCCGCCCACTCCACACGAAGATGTGGCAGAATGGGAAATTCCCTTATTTCTCATGAAGCAATACGTTGATGGACAAGCTGCTTGCACCTTTGTCGAGCTGAACTGTAGTTCACGCCAGTGACAGAGCTGGGTACATATAGCCTGGTGTGTTGAAATGTCTATTGGTCTGTTGGCACGAATGTAATGTATTGCGTTTCTACTCTCGAGGAAAATATGGGGAGTACCCTCATTGTGGATTGTGGAGAGACACATGTACACCGTGCCTATTATCCCGTTCTACTAAATGGCGAATTTTAATGTCCGCACGCGCCGCCATCCCATCCGCTGGTCTAATGAAATATGCCTCGCATCAATGCTCATTAATGCATCTGCACACCGTACCCCATTCCGCGGCGTCGACGGGGTTGCCTGTAATTGCTAATGCAATCCAGTTCGTAGTGTCATATCGTATATCATCTTCACTCGCATGCTTGTAGGCAACTGTCATAGAGTAAGTATACTCTACACTGTTTCAAACTGCCAGACGCATATCCGATGCACTTGACATGTTATTCATGTTCACATGGGAGCACCCGAATAGGATCCTCGGTCGCATATTCCGTCAGGCACATCGTAGCAGATCGAGCACAGTTCTTGGGTTGGGTTATTACCTAAAGATTCTTGGACATCGGGTTGCATTGTTACAATAGAGTCTGAAAGTGTAGGTGTTATTTGCATCACCGCCATCGTAAACGTCGGCATTCGGGCTGTCTGGTTAGCGCTGGGTGAGCTATCTGATGATGAGCAGCGATACGAATCATGGTTTCACAGCCTTCCTATCCGAACCAAGTTCATGAGGGTGTTGTTCTGGTTCTTTGGCTGGGGTTCTTTCAGTTTTCCGTCTTCGTTTCGAGAATCATTGACTTTTACTAAAGCCTGATTAGTGTCCCTCCGTCATACATCGCCGCCGCATGGGCTAGTGTGTAGTTCTTGTCAAGAAAAAGGTGTTGTTGAGAGGGGTAGATGCGGATGGGAAAGGACCTATCGATGGTTTTCTGTTCCAGGATGAGCGCGTTCTCACGTTCCATAGCATCTTCTACTGCTGCTTGTTGTGGAACAGTTCGGGAGAACTTTAGGATCATGACCGCAAGACAGCCTGTTGAAAGGTGGAGATAGGCTTGTCAATCAACATGTATTCCCAGCGTTGATGCTATCTCGGAGTAATGACCGTGGAGGAATGTACGGAAAAAGGAATGCCAACTTACGTAGTCCAATAAAGAGCAACATCAATCCACAAATAGCCAGCACCCTCATTGAGATCAAGGCAGAGTTCATTGCGAGCAAAGTTGGTGGGTGAAGAGAATCAACAAGAACGGCCACATGTGAAATGCCCGTATCTAGGTGGAAAATCTTGTGTAGCCGTGGATTGGAGGAGCAGCTCATATGACCACCCACTGTGTTGTCTTCGCACAGCTCATTGTCTGGGGCAAGCGATATGGAACAAAGTCTTTTGTCGTTCAGCTCCGTGACACTCCTACCTACAACTTGACGCCCGGTATCAACATTAGCGATATCGGAAAGAATATGGATCGCGGCGGTATTGATAGCGGCTGGATCCAGTTCACAAACGTCCGCATCCCCCGCACCAACATGCTGATGAAGCACACCAAGGTTTCACGTGCTGGCGAGGTTAAGGAGCCCCCAATGGCACAGTTGACCTATGGCGCTCTGATTCAGGGCCGCGGTGCTATGGTTGTTGACTCGGGCAACATTGCCAAGAACGCTGTCTCGACCGCAAGTCGCTATGCTGCCGGTTCACTTCCAACTCCCATGACGCTTAAGAGACCAAACTCATTGACTATGCCGTCCACCAGTACCGCCTTATGCCACTCGTAGCCCAGACATATGCACTCCACTTCATGGGCGTCTAGACGGACTAGTTGTAAGAGGAACTCATGGACAAGCTCGAGTTGACTCAGCCTGACGACGCTTCGATGGGTGAAGTGGTTTATACCCTCAAAGAGACTCATGCTATCTCGGCAGGATTGAAAGCTTTCTGCACCTGGTCAACGTTGAACGCCATCGAGGCCTGTCGCCAGACTCTCGGCGGTCATGGATACTATGCTTACACTGGTCTCGCCACCACCTACAACGATTTTGCCGTCCACTGCACCTCGGAGTGAGACAATACCATTCTGACTCTCCAATCCGGACGCTATCTCGTCAATTGCACTCACCGGAAAGAAGGAGCCAACTACCTCAACCATCTCGACACACTTCTCACTCAAGGATGTGCAGTCAAGACTTTCGAGGAGATCCTCGACTTTGACGTTCTTCAACAAGCTTGGGGTATTGTCACTGCCAACGTTGTCAAGAAAGCTGCGATGACTTTAGTGTATCGCCGAAGCAGGGTATGAACCCCGAGGCTGCATACGAGGAGTGCTCATAGACGCGTCTGGCTTCCGGGAGATCCGTTCTTCCGGTTACGTCTTCCGTCGTTTCGCTCAGGCTGTCAAGAGTGCCTCCAAGGGTCTTGATCGAGATTTGCATCTATGGTCTCTACTTGATCTAGCAGAACTCTTGGTTCCTCCTGCGGTACCGTTATTTCACACCTTTGCAGATGGACTTTGTTCGTTCTCAGGTCAATGTTCTCTGCAACGATGTCCGTCAGGAGTATATTTCGTTGATCGGTGAATTCAATTATTCCGATTACATGATCAACGCGACCTTGGGAGTGTATGATGGAAACGTGTGCGAGAAGTACTTTGATCAAGTCAAGAGACAGAACCCTGTTGGCCAACCACACCTATACTTAACCTTGATTCAGTCGCTTCTCCATCGCGACATTGAGGACGATTAGCCTATCGAGGACGATGGCAACGACGATGACGAGTAGAGATATTATAGTACACCGAGAGCTTAGAAAGCACACACTGTAACCGCTCAATGGAACATCGATACAACACTCGAAAGCGACATGTCAATAGTTCGTGTCAACGATTTATTTTGCACACGAAGACATAACACAATACATTAAAAAGACAAGAGGATGCCCTGCATCACACCTGTCTCTTATGTCTCGTAGGAAGTCTCTATATGAAAAGCCACATTGTCATGCATCCACTAAAGGAGCGTGGGTCGAACCAAGTGTGCAACGCGGGAATGAAGCAGGATGATGGACGATATACGCATAGGGTATGTGTTGCAATGGGGCGTGTAAATTCTCTACTACAACAAGAGAGACAGACAGTTTGCTGCCTTTGCATTCGAGGGGTCGAGCTGGTTGAGAACGAACTGAAGAACCACCAAGGAGTTGACCATGGTCACTAAATGTAGAGTAGTGCGAGAATGGTTTAGTTTAAAGCGTATAGGACAGATCCACAGTATATAAGATATTGAACTTCTACTTGGCAGTCTTACAATGTTCGTTCAGGGAAAGCGAGCAGAGATCCTGGAGCACAACATTGGTGACACCAGCGTCCTTCTGGAAGCAGGTAGTGTAAGGGGTGACAACCTCGTCGTATCTGTCATTCACAGTACCAGGACCGAAAACAACGGTTAGCGTGATAAACAAGGTCAACAGCGCTCTACTTCAATATAAATCAGAACTACGCTTACTTGGTGGCAATGTTTGAGAAAATGACACCAGGGGCTGTATCGCCTCTGGCGTTCAACTTGGTCATGAATGTCGAGTTGGACACCATCTCGTAGAACGATGGGGCAATTGCGTCAAATAGCGGCTCCGCGGGTGCAAAGATGCCCCACGCTTTGGCCCACGTCGCGATCGAGTCCAGAGTAGTACCATGGGTGATTGGCGAAACACCGATGTGGCGGTAAACCTTACCGGCGCCGTCCAAGTACTTCATCCAATATCTAGTAAGAATGCCACCTTGGGAATGGCCAACAACATCAACCTGCGTCGCATTCATCTTGGTCAAGACATTGTCAGCGAAGGTAGCCAATTCTTGGGCGGAATCCTCGACGGGAGCCAGACCACCAAAGCCAGGGATGCTGGGGTATAAGCCGTAGGTGAGTCCAAAAACACAGTAACCGTTTTTGATGAGTACAGGTGCGAAGGTCCACCACGAGTCGACGGTGAGCAGGGTCGCATGGACCAGGATCAGAGGACGCGGGTGTGCGGCAGTCAACTTGCAGTTGTAGTTGTTGATGCCGGAAATGGTGCGTTTTTGAAGACCAGGAGCTGGAGAATCGGCGCTCATAGGGAGAGCAACAACTTGGATGGCCGAAAGAGCCACGAGAATAGCGGCAGATGCAGCGCTCAGGACCGAGGAGATGGCAAACTTCATGGTTGATGGAGTGTTTCGTATATCCGCAAAGGAAGTGGAGGGTGCTGTAGTTAGTGGCTGGTGGGACTAGAAGAGGAGGAGGGATGTTCGCGAGGTTGGAGGCGCTGAGGATGTGGAGAAAAGAGACGGATTTATCTCGCTATTTGTACCTTTTCCAGTTGGTTAGATTCTCCAATCTGGTGTCAAAGGATAGCTGCGGAGAAATGGTCGCCAGCCAGGCTCTGGTGCATCCAGTGTAGCCATATGCTCCAGCTAAGGCAATGTCTGTGGGGCTAGACAAAATCATGCCGCAGTACATGCCGTGCCTTAGTGTTACACGCACTAATCAAAGCATGGTGACTGCTGTCGACTGAATTAACAATAGCTGCCGTAGACCAGCGCCGAACCGGCTATTTGCTTGAGAACTGAAGCGTCAGGAACAGCAAGAATGGCTTCTAATTCATTGAGAGAGTTCAGAGTTCAATCGGCATTCGGTTAAAAAGAGAGCCTGTTTATTTTGGTTACGCAAGACCATTATAATATGGATATCGTAAAAATCACAAACCTTTCACAGGCATGGATATAACCTTTACGATTTCCACACACGTACACAATGGCTAAACATACCGTAGTTTTGATTCCATCCAAACCGGCTTTCCATCGCCAACGAACGGTTCACGCGGCGGGACCTATCGGCTCCTGGCCCGAAGCTCGTGAATAAATTATTGACGCGCAATGCGATATTTATCTTAACTGTTTATTGCCCCCGAAAGGATGCATGTATGCAATATCACGTTGTCTGATGCAGGTTAAGACACATGGCAGATCGTCAGCTCAATCTCTCCACTTTGCTCACCACTTCATCCCCGTCGCCCACTCCACACGAAGATGTGGCAGAATGGGAAATCCTCTCATTTCTCATGAATCAATATGTTGATGGACAAGCTGCTTGTCCCTTTGTCGAGCAGAACTGTGATATCCACCAGTGACAGAGCTGGGTATATAGCCTAGCATGTCGATATGCCCATTGGTCTGTCGGTGCGAATGTGATGTATTGCGTTTCTGCTCTCCTGGAAAATATGGCAAATAACCTGATTTTGGGTTGTGGAGAAACACATGTACGCCGCCATTCCACAACTGGCGAATTTTAATGTCCGCCTGCGAGTCCCTGAAAACATCCCGTCCCATGCGCTGGTCTTATGACATATGCCTTGCATCGCACACCGTACCCCATTCCGCAACGTCAACGGGGCTGCCTGTAATCACTAATGCAATCTAGTACATAGGGGTTTATCGCACATCATCTTCACTTGCATGCTTGTAGGCAGCCGTCATAGAGTAAGTACATTCCGCGCTTTTTCAAACTACCAGACGCATGACCGATGCGCTCGACATGGTGTTCATGTTCACATGGATGGAAGCACTCAAATTGAATCCTCGGATGCATATTCTACCGGGCAGATTGAGCACAGTTCGTAGGTTGAGTTATTACTCCAATTTTTTTGGACATCCGGTTGCGTTATTACAATAATGGAGTCTGATGAAAGCGCAGGCGTTGCATGCATCATCGTCGTAAACGTCGACATTCGGGTTGTCTTGTTAGCACCGGGTGAGCTGTCAGATTACGAGCGGCGAGACAAATCGCTGCTCCACAGCTTACCTACCCGAGCTAGGTTCACGAGGGTGTTGTTCTGGTTCTCTGGCTGGGGTTCGTGCGGGTTTCCGTCGTCGTTTGGAGAAGCATTGATTTTCCAAAGCCCGATCAGTCGTTCCTCCGTTATACATCACCGCCGCAGGGACTAGGGTGTAGTTCTTGTCAAGAAAGAGGTGTTGTTGAGATGCGTAAATGCGGATGGGGAAGGACTTGTTGATGGTTCTCTGTTCCAGTAGATGTGCTTTCACACCGTCCATAGCATATTCTACTGCTGTCTGTTGTGGAGTTGATCGGGAGAACTTTAGGATCATGACCGCAAGGCAGAATGTTGAAAGATGGAGGTAAGCTTTTAAATCCACATGTATTCCCAGCGTTGACACTATCTCGGAGCAATGACCGTGGAGGGATGCGCAGAAAAAGGAATACTGACTCACAGAGTTCAATGAAGAGCAACGTCAACCCAGCACCATCATTGGTGGCAAAGAGAATTTAAAATTGGTGCAAATTCAAAACAGCTGCCTACATCCACAGGTAAACATTCTTGTGTAACCGCAACCAAGTGGTGGATTAGTGGGCAACTCACACGGCCACACACTGCGTTGTCTTTGCACAGCTCATTGTCCGCAACTAGTGTAACGGAACAAAGTCTTTTATCGCTCAGGTCCGTAACACTCATACCTACAACTTGATGCACAGTGTCAACATTGGCGATGTCGGAAAGAATAAGGGCCGCGACGGCATTGATAGCGGCTGGATCCAGTTCACAAACGTCCGCATTCCCCGTACCAATATGCTGATGAAGCACACCAAGGTTTCGCGTACTGGCGAGGTAAAGGAACCTGCCGTGGCCCAGTTGACCTATGGCGTTCCGATTCAGGGCCATGTTGCTATGGTTGTTGACTCGGGCAACATTGCCAAGAAGGCTGTCGCGATCACAGGTCGCTATGCTGCCAGTTCTCTTCCAACCCTTATGAAGTTCAAGAGACCAAACTGATTGGCTATGCCATCCGCCAGTACCGCCTCATGCCACTCTCAGCCCAGGCATATGCTTTCCACCCTGCGGGTGTCGAGACCAACAAGTTATACGAGAAACTCATGGACAAGCTCGAGTCGACTCATCCTGATGACGCTTCAACGGATGCAGTGATTGATAGACTCATGCTACCTCGGCTGGATTGAAAGCTTTCCGCACTTGGTCAACGTTGAATGCCATCGAGGCCTGTCGCCAAACTCTCGGTGGTCATGGATACTCTGCTTGCACTGACCTCTCCACCACCTACAACGATTTTGCTGTCCACACCTGGGATGGAGACAATACCATTCTGACTCTCCAATCAGGATGTTATCTCGTCAATCGCTACCGTGAGGCACTCGCCGGAAAGACGACTAAAAGGAGTCGATCACCTCAACAATCTCGACACACTTCTCATTCAAATATGTGCAGTCAAGACTCTCGAGGAGATCTTAGACTTTGATGTTATCCAGCAAGTTTGGGGTGTTGGCGCTGCCAAATTTTTCAAGAAACCTGAGGTGACTCTAGTGTATCGCTGAAGCAGGGTATGAACCCTGAGGTTGCATACGAGGAGTGCTCTCAGGCGCGTCTGACTGCCTCGAAGATTCATGCTTCCGGTTGCGTTCTCCGTCGTTTTGCTCAGGCCACCAAGAGTGCCTCCGAGGGTCTCCGCCCTGTCTTGAACAAGATTTGCCTGCTTTACGGTCTCTACTCGATCGAGCAAAACTCTTGGTTCTTCCTGAAGTACCGCTGTTTCACACCTTCACAAATAGACTTTGTTCGTTCTTAGGTCAATGTCCTCTGCAATGATGTCCGTTAATAGTACATTCCGTTGATCGATGCATTCAATTATTTCGATTACATGATCAACTCGACCTTGGGAGTGTATGATGGAAACGCGTACGAGAAATACTTTGATCAGGCCAAGGGACAGGACCCTATTTGCCAGCCACACACATACTTGACATTGATTCAGTCGCTTCTCCGCAGCGACATTAAGGATGATGGCAACGATGACGATGAGTAGAGATATTATAGTGTACCGAGAGCTTAGAAAGCACATACACACTCATTGGAAATCAATATAAAACTCAAAAGCGACATGTCAATCGTGTCAACGATTTATTTTGCTCTTGAAGAATAACATAATACATCAAGAAGATAAGAGGATGTCCTGCATAACACCTGTCTCTTAGCAGGTATGTAAATGTAGAGGCACATTGTCATGGATCGAACCAAGCGTGCAACGCGGGAATGAAACAGGGTGGTGGACGATTGGATCATAGGGTATGCGTTACAGTGAGGTGTGCCAAATCACTACAAACTTATGAGAGACGAGCAGTTAGCTGTTTTTGCATTCGAGGGGTCGAGCTGGTTGAGAACGAACCGAAGAACCACGATGGAGTTGATCATAGTCACTAAATGTAGAGCCGTGCGAGAATGTTTAGTTTAAAGCGTATGGTACAAATCAACGAGGTATAAGATAGGGAACTTCTGGTTGGAAGTCTTACAATGTTCGTTCAAGGAAAGGGAGCAGAGGTCCTGGAGCACAACATTGGTGACACCAGTGTCGTTCTGGAAGCAGGTCGTGTAAGGGGTAACAACTTCGTCGTATCTATCATTCACCGTACCAAGACAGGAGACAATGGTTAGCGTGATAAACAAGGGCCGCATCGCTCTACTTCAATATAAATCCGAATTATGCTTACTTGGTGGCAATGTTCGAGAAAATGACACCAGGGGCTGTATCGCCTCCGGCGTTCAACTTGGTCATGAATGTCGAGCCAGACACCATCTCGGTGAACGATGGGGCAAACAAGTTAAAGAACGCCGCCAAAGGTGAAAAGATGCCCCATGCTTTGGTCAACGTCGTGAGCGAGTCCAAAGTGGTACCACGGGTGACCGGCGAGATGCCGATGTGTCGGTAAACCTTGCCGGCACCGTCCAAGTACTTCATCCAATATCTAGCAAGAATGCCGCCTTGGGAATGGCCAACGATATCGACTTGCGTCACATTCATCTTGGCCAGGACATTGTCAGCGAAGGTAGCTAATTCTTGGGCGGAATGCTCGACGGAAGCCAGACCGCCAACGCCAGGGAGGCTGTATATGCCGTAGGTAAGTCCAAAAACACAGTAACCGTTTTTGATGAATACAGGTGCGAATGTCCACCACGAGTCGACGGTGAGTAGGGTGGAATGAACCAAGATCAAAGGACGCGGGTGGGCGGCAGTCAGCTTGCAGTTGTAGTTGTTGATGCCGGAAATCGCACGCTTTTGAAGACCAGTAACTGGAGAATCGGTGCTCACAGGTAGAGCAGCAACTTGGACAACCGAAAGAGCCACGAGAATAGCGGCAGATGCGGCGCCCAGAACTGAGGAGATGGCAAACTTCATTTCGATGGAGTGTTTCGTATATCCGTAAAGGAAGTGGAGGGTGCTGTAGTTAGTAGCTGGTGAAAGTAGAAGGAGAGGAGGGATGATCGCGAGGTTGGAGAAGCTGAGGATATGGAGAAAAGAGACGGATTTATATCGCTATTTGTACCTTTTCCAGTTGGTCGTTTTCTTCAATCTTGCTGACCAAGGGTAGCTACAGAGAAATGCTAGGCAACCGGAGTCTGGCACATTCAGCGCAACCCTACGCTCCAGCTAAAGGCTATTGTTTTTGGATGTTATGAGCTGTTGTTGACCTACGCCGATTATTTGTTGTTGGACTTAGCTTAATGCCAGGAAGAGTTTGTGTTCAGGAGAAGAGAAATGTGCATTACGCAGGGCCCAATAAGAACGGTCTGTTTGTTTGCCTTCTTGATCGGCAAGAATGGCAGCAAAGTACTTCTGGCGCGACATTCCCGAAAGAGGCGGAGACTACGATTGTGCCGTCGGAGATAGTCCAAGAGCGTCTTTATTTTGGTTACACAAGACCATAACAATATGAAAAATACAAACCCTCCACATGCATGGAGATAGCTTTTGCGTTCTCCACACAAGCAAATAATGAGATACTCTGCGGAGCTCGATAATTCTTCCTCGTGCCAGTGTTTTGATTCAATGGAATCCCTAACAAAATGGCTTATATCACCGACGAATGGTTCGTACTGGAGGGTCTCCCGGAGCCTGGCCCGAAGCTCGTGAATAAATTATTGACGCGCTATCCGATATATATTTTGACTATTTTGACTGTTTATTGCCACTGCAAGGATGCATATATGCAATATCGCGCAGTCTGATGCGGGTTCAGATGCATGGCGGATCATCAACTCAATCCCTCCACTTTGCTCACCACTTTTTGTTCCTCGCCCACTCCACAGGCAGAATAGGAAATTCTCTCATTTCTCATAAGTAACACGTCGATGGATGAGCTGGTTGCCTTTGTTGAGAAGAATTGTAATTCTCCCCAGCGACAGAGCCGGGTATATGGCCTGGCGTGTCTGCATGTCTGTTAGCACGTTGGCGTGAATGTGATGTATTGCGTTTCTGCTCCAGGAAAATATGGCGAATACATGTGCTTCCCCACAATCCACAAACAGGGTTGAAATAAGAGCACCGTGTCCATGTTCACCGCAAACGCCAAATGTTTTTTTTCCCAACACTTGTGGGAAGCAGTGTGGCCACAATGTATTTCGTCGTTCACTAATTTTAATGTCCGCCTTCGCGTCCCTGAAAACATTCCATCCCATGCGCTGGTCTTATGATATATGCCTTGCTTCAATGCTCATTAATGCATCTGTAAACCGTGCCCTATTCCGCGTCTCCGACGGCGTTGCTTATAAGCACTAATACAATCCAGTTCGTGGGGTGTTATCGCATATTATCTTTACTCGCATGCCTGTGGGCAACCGTCATAGAGCAAGTACATTCCGCGCTGTTTCAAACTGCCAGACGCATGACCGATGCGCTCGACATGGCATTCATGCTCACACGGGAGCACTCGAACCGAATCCTTGGCCGCATATTCTACCAAGCAGAATGAGCACAGTTCTTAGATTGGGTTATTGCCCCAAGATTTTTGAATCTGATGAAAGCGCAGGTGGTGTTTGCATCGCCGCCGTAAACGTTGACATTCGGGTTGTCTCGTTAGCGCCGGGTGAACTGTCAGATGACAAATCGCGAGACGAATCACGGCTTCACAGCCTTCCCGTCCGAGTCAGGTTCATGAGGGTATTGTTATGGTTCTCTGGCTGAGGTTTGTGCAGTTTTCCGTCTTCGTTCGGAGAGTCATTGATTTTTCCGAAGCCCGATCAGTCGTTCCTCCGTTATACATCACTGCCGCAGGGACCAGGGTGTCGTTCTTGTCAGGAAAGTGGCGTTGTTGAGAGGGTAAATTCAGATGGGGGAGGACTTACTGGTGACTCTCCGTTCTAGTACGCGTGCTTTCTCACTGCCCATAGCATATTCTACTGTTGTCTATGGCCGCAAGACAGCATGTTTAAAGATGGAGCTGGGCTTGTCAATCAACACGTATTCCCAGCGTTAATACTATCTCAGAGCAATGACCGCGGAAGGATGTTCAGAAAAAGTAATACCGACTTACAGAGTCCAATAAAGAGCAACATCAACCCGCCAATAGACATCCTCGTTGAGATCGAGGCAGAGTTCTATTGAGAGCGAAGTTGGTGGCAAAAAAAATTTAAAAGTTGGTGAAATTCAAAACAGGCAGCATTTGAAGTGCCCACATCCACAGGTGAACAT
Source organism: Dissophora ornata (assembly GCA_025201705.1). Lineage (NCBI taxonomy): Eukaryota > Fungi > Mortierellomycota > Mortierellomycetes > Mortierellales > Mortierellaceae > Dissophora > Dissophora ornata. The sequence continues at coordinate 27,326 of MU616607.1, forward strand.
TCCTGTGTAACCGTAACCAAGTGATGGATTGGAGGCCAGCTCATACGTTCACACACTGCGTTGCCTTTGCACAGCACATTGTTCGCGGCAAGTGTAACGGAACAAAGTCTTTTGTCGCTCAGGTCCATAACACTCATACCTACAACATGATGCACAGTGTCAACATTGGCGATATCGGAAAGAAGATGGGTCGCGACGGTATTGATGGCTGGATGTAGTTCACAAACATCCGCATTCGTACTAACATGTTCACGAGATATACCGAGTTTTCACGTACTGGCGAGGTTAGGGGGCTCCCCGTGGCCCAGTTAACCTATGGCGCTCCGATTAAGGGCCATGTTGCTATGGTTTTTGACTAGGTCAACATTGTCAAGAAGGCTGTCATGATCGCAGGTCGCTATGCTGCCAGTTCTATTCCTACCCGCATGACGTTCAAAAGTCCAAGCTGATTGACTACGCAATCCACCAGTACCGCCGTATACCACTCTTGGCCCAGGCATTTGCCCCTCGCGGGTGTTGAAACCAACAAGTTGTACGAGGAACTCATGGATAAGCTCGAGTCGACTCAGCCTGACGACGCTTCGATGGGTGCAGTGATTGATACCCTCAAAAAAACTCATGATACCTCGGCTGAATTGGAAGCTTTTTGGGCCTGGTCGACGTGGAACGTCATCGAGGTCATTCGCCAGACTCTTAGCGGTCATAGTTATTTTGCACACACTGGTCTCTCCACCACCTACAACGAATTTTCTGTCCACTGCACCTGGGATGGAGACAATACTTTCTGACTCCCTAACCCGAACGTTATCTCGTCAATTGCTACAATGAGGCACTCTCCGGGAAGACTAAACTAGAAGGAGTTGATCACCTCTACAATCTCGACACACTCCTAACCCGAGGATGTGCGGTCAAGACTCTCGAGGAGATCCTGGACATTCATGTTATCCAGCAAGTTTGGGGTGTCGTCACTGTCAACGTTGTCACGGAAGCTGAGATGGCTTCAGTGTATCGCTGAAGCAAGGTATGAACTCTGAGGTCGCATAGGAGGAGCGCTCTCAGACTCGTCTTGTAGTCGCGAAGATCTATTCTTTCGGTTACGTCTTCCGTCGTTTCACTCAGGCTGTTGAGAGTGCCTCCGAGGGTTTCCGCCCTGTCTTGACAAAGATTTTCCCCCTTTGCGGATCCTACTTCACTGATAAAAACTCTGGGGTTTTCCTTTAGTACCGCTGCTTCACACCTTCGCAGATGGACCTTGTTCGTTCTCAGGTCAATGTTCTCTGCCGCGATTTCCGTCAGGAGTACATTCCGTTGATTGATGCGTTCAATTGTCCCGATTACATGTTCAACTCGCCCTTGGGAGTGTATGATGGAAAATACGAAAAGTACCTTGATCAATTCAAGAGGCAGAACATTGTTGGCCAGCCACACCTATACTTGACCTTGATTCAGTCGCTTCTCCATCGCGACATTGAGAATGATGAAACTCTCGAAGATGATGGCGAGTGGAGATATTGTAGTGCACCGAGAGCTTAGAAAGAACATATCCGCTCGTTAGGACATCAATACGACACTCCAAAGCGACATGTCCATAGTTCGTGTCAACGATTTATTTTGAGCATTAAGACATAATACAATATATTAAAAAGACAAGAGGATGTCCTGCATCACACCTGTCTCTTAGAAAGTCTGTACATGTAGAGTCACATTGCGATGGATCTACTAAGGGGGGTGGATCAAACCAAGCGTGCAACGCGAGGATGAAACAGGATGATTGACTCTAGGACCATAGGTATGTGTTACAGTGCGGTGTTTGAATTCTCTACGCACTTATGAGGTTCAGGCAGTTAACTGTCTTTGCATTCGAGGGGTCAAGCTGGTTGAGAACGAATCGAAGAACCACGAAGGAGTTGACCATGGTCACTAAATGTACAGCCGTGGGAGAATGGTTTAGTTTAACGCATATAGGACAGATCAACGAGACATAAGATAGGGAACTTCTGGGTGAAAGTCTTACAATGTTCGTTCAAGGAAAGGATGCAGAGGTTTTGAAGCACAACATTGGTGACGCCAGTGTCTTCCTGGAAGCAGGTAGTGTAAGGGGTGACAACCTCGTCGTATCTATCATTCACCATACCAGGACAGGAAACAATGGTTAGCATGATAAACAAGAGCAACAGCGCTCTACTTCAATATATATCCAAACTATGCTTACTTGGTGGCAATGTTTGAGAAAATGACACCAGAGGCTGTATCGCCTCCGTCGTTCAACTCGGTCATGAATGTCGAGCCGGACACCATCTCGGGGAATGATGGGGCAATTACGTTAAAGAACGCCGACAAGGGTGCAAAGACGCCCCATGCTTTGGCCCATGTCGCGAGCGAGTCCAGCGTGGTGCCATGGGTGATCGGCGAGATACCGATGTGTCGGTAAACCTTGCCGGCACCGTCCAAGTACTTCATCCAATATCTAGCAAGAATGCCGCCTTGGGAATGGCCAACAATATCGACCTGCGTCACATTCATCTTGGCCAGGACATTATCAGCGAAGGTAGCCAATTCTTGGGCGGAGGACTCGACGGAAGCCAGACCACCAAAGCCAGGGATGGTGGGGTATAAGCCGTAGGTGAGTCCAAAGACACAGTAGCCGTTTTTGATGAGTACAGGTGCGAATTCCCACCACGAATCGACGGTAAGCAGGGTGGAATGGACCAGGATCAAAGGACGCGGGTGGGCGGCAGTCAGCTTGCAGTTGTAGTTGTTGATGCCGGAAATGGTGCGCTTTTGAAGACCAGTAGCTGGTGAATCGGCGCTCATAGGGAGAGCAGCAACTTGGACAACCGAAAGGGCCACGAGAATAGCGGCAGATGCAGCGCTCAAGACCGAGGAGATGGCAAACTTCATTTTAATGGAGTGTTTCGTATATCCGTAAAGGAAGTGGAGGGTGCTGTAGTTTGTGGCTGGTAGGAGTAGAAGAGGAGGAGGGATGATCGCGAGGTTGGAGAAGCTGAGGATGTGGAGAAAAGAGACGGATTTATCTCGCTATTTGTACCTTTTCCAGTCGGTCGTTTTCTCCAAGCTTGGTATCCAAGGGTAGCTTCAGAGAATCGATCGGCAACCGGTTCTGGTGCATTCGGTGTAACCCTAAACTCCAGCTAAGGGCTGTTGTCTGTTGGGAGATATGAGCTGTTGTTGACCAACGCCGATTATTTGTTGTTGAACTTAACTTAATGCCAGGAAGAGTTTGCGTTCAGAAGAAAAATGTGCACTCCGCAGGGCCCAATAAGAACGGTCCATCTTTTTCCCTTCTTGTTCGGCAAAAAGGACAACAAAGTACTTCTCGCGCGACATTCCAGGAAGAAGTAGAGACCACGATTGCACCATCGGAGAAAGTTCAAGGTCCTCTTTATTTTGGGTTGCACAAGACCATAACAATATGGATATCGTAAAAAATACAAACCCTCCACATGCATGGAGATAGCTTTTGCGTTCTCCACACACGCAAACATTGAGATATTCTGCGGAGCTCGATACTTCTTCCTCGTGCCAGTGTTTTGATTCAATTGAATCCCCTATCAATGCGGTTTATATCACCAACGAATGGTTCGCACTGGAGGGCCACTTGGCGCCTGGCCCGAAGCTCTTGAATAAATTATTGACGCGCTATCCGATATTTATTTTGACTATTTTGACTGTTTATTGCCTGCAAGGATGCATGCATGCAATATTGCGTCGTCTGATGCAGGTTCAGACGCATGGCGGATCATCAACTCAATCCCTCCACTTTGCTCACCACTTCATTCACGTCGCCCGCTCCACACGAAGATGTGGCAGGATAGGAAATTCTCTCATTTCTCATAGGCAATACGTTGATGGACAAGCTGATCACCTTTGTTAATCAGAACTGTAATTCTCACCAGTGACGGGGCTGGGTATATGGTCTGCTGTGTTGGCATGTCTGTTAGCATGTTAGCGCGAATGTGATGAATTGCGTTTCTGCTTCAGGAAAATATGGCGAATACATGTGCTTCTCCACAATCCACAAACAGGGTCACGCCAAATGTTTTTTTTCCAACACTTGTGGGTCAGCAGTGCCGTCGTGCCGTCACAATGTATTTCGTCGTTCACAAATTTTAATGTCCGCCTTCGCGTCCCTGAAAACATCCCATGCGCTGGTAATATGATGTATGCCTTGCATCAATGCTCATTAATGCATCTGCACACCGTGCCCCATTCCACAGCGTCGAATTGCCTTTATTCATTAATGCAATTCAGTTCATGTGGTTTTGTCAGATGTTATCTTCACTCGCATGCTTGTAGGTAACGATCATAGAGCAAGTACATTCGGCACTGTTCAACACTGTCGGACGCATGACCGATGCACTCGGCATAGTCTTCATGTTCACATGGGAGTGCTCGAATTGAATCCTCGTTCACATATTCTGCCAGGCAGATTGAGCACAGTTCTTGGGTTGAGTTATTACCCCAGGATTCATGGACATCCGGTCGCGTTGTTACAATATTGGGGTTTGATGAAAGCGCAAGAGTTATTTTCATCACCGTCATCGTAAACGTCGACATTGAGACTATCTTATTAGCACTGAGTGAGCTGTTAGATGACGAGCAGCGCGATGAATCGCGGCTCCAAAGCCTTCCTGTCCTAGCCCGATTCATGACGGCGTTTTTCTGGTTCACTGGCTGGGGTTCGTACAGTTCTCTTTCTTCATTTGGAGAATCATTGATTTCTTTCAAAGCCTGATCAGTTATCCCTCCGTCATAAGTCGCCGTCGTAGTGACTAGGGCGTGGTTCTTGTCAAGAAAGAGGTGTTGTTGAGAGGGCTAGATGCGGATGGGGAAGGACTTATTGACGGTTCTCTGTTCTAGGATGAGTACTTTCTCATGGTCCATAGCATATTCTACTGATGTTTGTTGTGGAGTTGTTTGGAAGAATCTTAGGATCATGTCTGCAAGACAGCCTATTGAAAGATGGAAGTAGGCTTGTCAGCCAGCATGCATTACCTGCGTTGATGCTATCTCGGAGCAAAGAGTCAGAAAGGATGTGCGAATAAAGGAGTAACTACTTATAGTCCAATCAAGAGCAACATCAATCCGCCAATAGCCAGCACCCTCATTACGCTCGAGGCAGAGTTCATTGCGAGCGAGGTTGGTGGCAAAGAGAATTTACAAGAGCAACTACATATAATGTGCCCGAATTCACAGGTGGACATTTTTGTGTAACCGCTACCAAGTGGTGGATTGGAGGAGCGGCCCATACGGCCGCCCACTGCGCTGTCTTTACACAGCTCATTGTCCGCGACAAGTGCTACGGATCAGAGTCTTTTGTGACTCAGGTTCGTGACACTCACACCTAAAACTTGACACCCGGTGTCCAAATAGGCGATATCGGAAAGAAGATGGGTCGCGACGGTATTGATAACGGCTGGATCCAGTTCACAAGCGTCCTCATCCCCCGTACCAACATGCCGATGAAGCACACCAAGGTTTCACGAATTGGGCAGGCTAAGGAACCTCCCATGGCCCAGTTGACTTACGGCGCTCCCATCCAGGGCCGTGTTGCTGTCGTCGTTGACTCAAGCAACATTGTCAAGAAGGTTGCCACGATCGTAGGTTGCTATGCTGCTGTCCGTTGCCAGTTCCCCTCCATCCCTCATAACATCCAAGAGACCAAACTGATTGGCCGTGCCATCTACCAGTACCGCCTTATGACACTCTTAGCCCAGGCATATGCCTCCCACTTCACGGGTGTCGAGACCAACAAGTTGTACGGGAAACTCATGGCCAAGCTTGAGTCGACTAATCCTGATGACGCTTCGATGGGCGAAGTGATTGGTAGCCTCAAATAGACTCATGCAACCTCGGCTGAATTGAAAGCCTTCCGCGCCTGGTCAACGTTGAACTCCATAAAGGCCTGTCGCCTGACTCTCGGCGGTCATGGATACTATGCTCACACTGGTCTCGCCACCACCTACAACGACTTTTCTGTCCACTGCACCTGGGATGGAGACAATACTATTATGACTCTCCAATCCGGACGTTATCTCGTCAATCGCTACCGTGAGGCGTTCACCGGAATGATGCAACCAGAAGGAATGAACTACCTCAACCATCTCGATGCTTTTCTCACTCAAGGATGCGCAGTCAAGACTCTCGAGGTGATTTTGGACTTCGATGTTATCCAGCAAAATTGTGGTATCGTCACTACCGCCGTTGTCAATAGAGCTAGAGATGGCTTTAGTGTTTCGCTGAAGCAAGGTATGAACTCTGAGGCTGCATACGAGAAATGCTCTCAGGCGCGTCTGGCTGCCTTGGAGATCCATTCTTTCAGTTACGTCGTCCGTCGTTTCACTTAGGCTGTCAAGAGTGCCTCCAAGGGTCTGCGCCCTGTCTTGACCAAGATTTGCCTCCTACACGGTCTCTACTCGATCAAGCAGAACTCTTGGTTCTTCCTGCAGTACCGTTATTTCACACCTTCACATATTTGTTCGTTGTCAGGTCAATTTTCTCTGCTGCGATGTTCGTCAGGAGTACATTCGGTTGGTCGATGCATTCAATTATTCCGATTACATGATCACTCAGCCTTGGGAGCGTATGATGGAAACGTGTACGAGAAGTACTTTGATCAAGTCACCCTATTGGACAGTCACACCCATACTTTCTCGCTTCTCCGCCGCGACATTGATGATGGTGGCGACGATGACTACGAGTAGAGATATTATAGTGCACCAAGAGCTTAGAAAACACATACCCGCTCATTAGAACAGCAATATAACACGCAAAAGCGACATGTCGATAGTTTGTGTTAACGATTTATTTTGCGCACGAAGGCATAACACTATACATTAAGACAAGGGGACGTCCTGCATCACACCTGTCTCTTAGAAAGTCTGTACATCATTGTGATGGATCGAGCCAAGCGTGTAAGGTGGGAATAAAATAGAATAATGGACGATAGGATAATAGGGTATGTGTTACAGTGAGGCGTTTGAATTCTCTACGCACTTAAGAGGTTCAGGCAGTTAGCTGTCTTTGCATTCGAGGGGTCGAGCTGGTTGAGAACGAATCGAAGAACCACGAAGGAGTTGACCATGGTCACTAAATGTACAGCCGTGGGAGAATGGGTTAGTTTAAAGCGTATAGGACAGACCAACGAGACATAAGATAGAAAACTTCTGGTTGGAAGTCTTACAATGTTCGTTCAGGGAAAGGGCGCAGAGGTTCTGAAGCACAACATTGGTGACGCCAGTGTCTTCCTGGAAGCAGGTAGTGTAAGGGGTGACAACCTCATCGTATCTATCATTCACCGTGCCAGGACCGGAAACAATGGTTAGCGTGATAAACAAGGGCAACAGCGCTCTACCTCACTGTATATCCAAACTATGCTTACTTGGTGGCAATGTTTGAGAAAATGACACCAGAGGCTGTGTCGCCTCCGTCGTTCAACTTGGTCATGAATGTCGAGCCGGACACCATCTCGGTGAATGATGGGGCAATTACGTTAAAGAACGCCGACAAGGGTGCAAAGACGCCCCATGCTTTGGCCCATGTCGCGAGCGAGTCCAGAGTGGTGCCATGGGTGATTGGTGAGATACCGATGTGTCGGTAAACCTTACCGGCACCTTCCAAGTACTTCATCCAATATCTAGCAAGAATACCGCCTTGGGAATGGCCAACAATATCGACCTGCGTGACATTCATTTGGGTCAGGACATTGTCAGCGAAGGTAGCCAATTCCTGAGCGGAGGACTCGACGGAAGCCAGACCACCAAAGCCAGGGATGGTGGGGTATAAGCCGTAGGTGAGTCCAAAGACACAGTAACCGTTTTTGATGAGTACAGGTGCGAATTCCCACCACGAATCGACGGTAAGCAGGGTGGAATGGACCAGGATCAAAGGACGCGGGTGGGCGGTAGTTAGCTTGCAGCTGTAGTTGTTGATGCCGGAAATGGTGCGCTTTTGAAGACCAGTAACTGGAGAATCGGCGCTTATAGGGAGAGCAGCAACTTGGACAACCGAAAGAGCCACGAGAATAGCGGCAGATGCAGCGCTCAGGACCGAGGAGATGGTAAACTTCATTTTGATGGAGTGTTTCGTATATCCGTAAAGGAAGTGGAGGGTGCTGTAGTTAGTGGCTGGTAGGAGTAGAAGAGAAGGAGGGATGATCGCGAGGTTGGAGAAGCTGAGGATGTGGAGAAAAGAGACGGATTTATCTCGCTATTTGTACTTTGTACCTTTTTTAGTCGGTCGTATTCTCCCATCTTGCTGTCAAATGGTAGCTGCAAAGAAGTGGTCGGCAACCGGTTCTGGTGCATTCGGTGTAACCCTTTGCTCCAGCTAAGGGCTGTTGTCTTTTGGATAATATGAGCTGTCGACGATCAGCAGCCGATTATTTGTTGCTGAACTTAACTTAATGACATGAAGAGTTTGTGTTAAAATGTGCACTCAGCAGGGCCCAATAACAACGGTCCATCTTTTTCCCTTCTTGATCATCAAGAATGATAACAGAGTACTTCTAGCGTGACATTCCAGAAAGTGGGAGAGACCACGATTGCACCGTCAACGAAAGTTCAATAGCGTCTTTATTTTGGTTGCACAAGACATGGATATCATAAAAAACACTAACCCTCCACAGGCATGGAGATAGCCTTTGGGTCCTCCATACATGCAAATAATGAGATACTCTGCGGAGCTCGATACTTCTTCCTCGTGCCAGTGTTTTGATTCAAGGGAATCTCCTTAAAAACGGTTTATATTACCAACGAATGGTCCGCATTGGAGGGCCTATTGGCGCCTGGCCCGATGCTCTTGACGCGCTATCTGATATTCATTTTGGCTGTTTAATGTCCCTGAAAGGATGCATGTATGCAATATCACGTAGTCTGATGCAGGTTCAGACAATTAGTGAATCATCAACTCAATCCCCCCACTGTGCTTAACATTTCACTCCTCCCCCACTCCACACGAAGATGTGGCGGAAAGAGAAATACTCTCATTTCTCATGAAGCAATACGTTAATGGACAGGTTGCTCGCCTTTGTCGAGCTGGACTATAATTCTCGCCAGTGACAGTGCGCGGTATATAGCCCGGCGTGTCGACATGTTTGTTAGTCTGTTGGTGTATTGCGTTTCTGCTCTCTAGAAAAATATGGCGAATACATGTGCTTCTCCACAATCCACAAACAGGGCCGAAATATGAGCAATACGAATATGAACATGAACATGTACTTTATGTCGTATACGCGAGATGTTTTTTTTCCAACACTTGTGGGTCAGCAGTTACAATCACAATAATATATTTCGTCGTTCTCAAATTCTCATCGCTAGTCTCATGATATACCTAACATCCATGCTCATTAATGCATATGCACATCGTACCCCATTCAGCGTTGTCGGTGGTGTTGCATGTAATTACTAATGCAATCCAGCTCATAAGTTCCTATCATGCTTCTAGACGACCGTCATAGTATAAGTACAATCGGCACAGTTTCAACATTGCCGGACGCATGACTGACGCACTCGACATTATATTCATGTTCACATAGGAGAGCACCAATTTAATCCCCGGTCGTATATTCTACCAGGAAGAGCGAGTACAGTTCTTAGCACAGTTCTTGGGTTGAATTATTACTCCAAGATTCTTGGGCATCTGGTTGCACTGTTACAATAACAGAGTCTGATGAAAGTGCAGGTGTTGTTTGCATCACCGCCGTCATAGTCGTCGCCATTCGGGCTGTCTGGCTACCGCTGGGTGAGCAGAAAGATGATGAGCAGCGAGACGAATCCTGACTTTACAGCTTTCCTATCCGAGCCAGGTTCATGAGGGTATTGTTCTCGTTCGCTGGTTGGGGTTCGTACGGTTTTTCATCTCCGTTTGGAGAATCATTGATTCCTTTCAAAGCCTGGTTAGTTGTCCCACAGTCATACATCGCAGTCGTGGTGACTAGCGCGTGGTTATTGTCAAGAAAGAGGTGTTGTTGAGAGGGTTAGACACGGATGGGGAAGGACTTATTGACGGTTCTCTGTTCTAGGATGAGTGATTTCTCACGGTCCATAGCATATTCTACTGATGTTTGTTATGGAGTTGTTTGGGAGAATCTTAGGATCATGTCTGCAAGACAGCCTATTGAAAGATGGAAGTAGGCTTGTCAGCCAGCATGCATTCCCAGCGTTGATGCTATCTCGGAGCAAAGAGTCAGGAAGGATGTGCGAATAAAGGAGTAAAAACTTACAGAGTCCAATCAAGAGCAACATCAACCCGCCAATAGCCTGCACCCTCAATGAGATCGAGACAGAGTTCTATTGCGAGCAAAGTTGGTGGCAAAGAGAATTTACATGAGCCACCACATACGAGGTGCTCATGTCCACAGGTGGACATTCTTGTGTTACCGCTACCAAGTGGTGGATTGGAAGAACGACCCATACAACGACCCACTGTGTTGTCTTCACACAGCTCATTGTCCGCGGCAAGTGCTGCGGAACAAAGTCCTTTGTTGCTCAGGTCCGTAGTACTCATACCTACAACTTAACGCTCGGTGTCAACATTGGTGAACATAGGAAAGAAGATGGGTTATGACGGTATTCATAACGGCAGGATCCAATTCACAAACATCTGCATCCCCCGCACCAGCATGTTGATGATGCCCACTAAGGTTTCACATACTGGTGAGGTTAAGGACTCTCCCATGGCCCAGTTGACATATGCCGATCGGATTCAGGGCCGTGTTGCCGTAGTTGTTGACTCGGGTAACATTGTCAAGAAGGTTGTCACGATCGCAGGTTGCTATACTGTTGCCCGTCGCCAGTTCTCCTCCAACCTCCATAACGTCCAACAGACAAACTGATTGGCTATGCCATCCACCAGTACCGTCTTATGCCACGCTTAGCCCAGGCTTATGCACCTCACTTCACGGATGTCGAGACCAACAAGTTGTACGAGGAACTCATGGACAAGCTCGAGTCGACTCATCCTGATGACGCTTCGATGGGTGCAGTGATTGATACCCTCAAAAAGAGTCATGCTACCTTGGCTGTATTGGAAGCCTTCTGCACCTGGTCAACGTTGAACGCCATAGAGGCGGCCTGTCGCCAGACTCTCGGCGGTCATGGGTACTCTGCTTACACTGGTATCGCCACTACCTACAACGATTTTTCTGTCCACTGCACCTGTCATGGAGACAGTACTATTCTAAACCTCCAATCCGGACACTATCTCGTCAATCGCTGCCGTGAGGCGCTCACCGGAATGACGCAACCAGAAGGAGTGGACTACCTCAACCATCTCGACACACTTCTCACTCAAGGATGTGCAATCAAGACTCTCGAGAAGATCTCGGACTTTGACGTTATCCACAAGCTTGGAGTATCGTCACTACCACCGTTGCCAAGAGAGCTGGAGATGGCTTTAGTGTATCGCTGAAGCAAGGTATGAACTGTGAGACTGCATACGAGGAGTGCTCTCAGGCGCATTTCGCTGCCTCGGAGATCCATTCTTCGGTTACGTCTTCCGTCGTTTCAATTAGGCTGTCAAGAGTGCCTCCGAGGGTCTCCGCCCTATCTTGACCAAGATTTGCCTCCTACACGGTCTCTACTCGATCAAGCAGAACTCTTGGTTCTTCCTGCAGTGCCGTTATTTCACACCTTCACATATTTGTTCGTTGTCAGGTCAATTTTCTCTGCTGCGATGTTCGTCAGGAGTACATTCCGTTGATAGGTGCATTCAATTATTCCGATTGCATGATCACTCGGCCTTCGGAGTGTATGATGGAAACGTGTACGAGAAGTGCTTTGATCAGGCCAAGAGACAGGACCCTGTTGGGCAGCCACACCTATACTTGACCTTGATTCAGTCGCTTCTCTATCGCGACATTGAGGATGATGAGCCTCTCGAGGATGGTGGGGATGATGATGGCGAGTCGAGATACTATAGTGCACCGAGAGCTTAGAAAGCACATACCCACTCATTAGAACATAAATACAGCACTCTAAAGCGGCATGTCGATAGTTTGTGTGAACGATTTAATTTGCTCACGAAGGCATACATTAAGACGAAGGGACGTCCTGCATCACACCTGTCTCTTAGAAAGTTTGTAAATGTAGAGCCACATTGTGATGGATCGAGCCAAGTGTGTAAAGTGGGAATGAAATATAATAATGGACGATAGGATAATAGGGTATGTGTTACAGTGAGGCGTTTGAATTCTCTACGCACTTAAGAGGTTCAGGCAGTTAGCTGTCTTTGCATTCGAGGGGTCGAGCTGGTTGAGAACGAATCGAAGAACCACGAAGGAGTTGATCATGGTCACTAAATGTACAGCCGTGGGAGAATGGTTTAGTTTAACGCGTATAGGACAGATCAACGAGACATAAGATAGAGAACTTCTGGTTGGAAGTCTTACGATGTTCATTCAGTGAAAGGGCGCAGAGGTTCTGAAGCACAACATTGGTGACGCCAGTGTCTTCCTGGAAGCAGGTAGTGTAAGGGGTGACAACCTCATCGTATCTATCATTCACCGTGCCAGGACCGGAAACAATGGTTAGTGCGATAAACAAGGGCCGCATCGCTCTACTTCAATATATATCCAAACTATGCTTACTTGGTGGCAATGTTCGAGAAAATGACACCAGAGGCTGTATCGCCTCCGTCGTTCAACTCGTTCATGAATGTCGAGTTGGCCACCATCTCGGGGAACGATGGGGCAATTACGTTAAAGAACGCCGACAAGGGTGCGAAGACGTCCCATGCTTCGGCCCATATCGTGAGTGAGTCCAGAGTGGTACCATGGGTGATTGGTGAGATACCGATGTGTCGGTAAACCTTACCGGCACCTTCCAAGTACTTCATCCAATATCTAGCAAGAATACCGCCTTGGGAATGGCCAACAATATCGACCTGCGTGACATTCATTTGGGTCAGGACATTGTCAGCGAAGGTAGCCAATTCCTGAGCGGAGGACTCGACGGAAGCCAGACCACCAAAGCCAGGGATGGTGGGGTATAAGCCGTAGGTGAGTCCAAAGACACAGTAACCGTTTTCTATGAGTACAGGTGCGAATTCCCACCACGAATCGACGGTAAGCAGGGTGGAATGGATCAGGATCAAAGGACGCGGGTGGGCAGTAGTCAGCTGGCAGCTGTAGTCGTTCATGCCGGCGATATCGCGCTTTACAAGGCCAGTAACTGGAGAGCCGGCCTTCATAGGGAGAGCAGCAACCTGGATGGCCGAAAGAGCCACGAGAATGGCGGCAGATGAAGCGCTCAGGACCGAGGAGATGGTAAACTTCATTTCGATGGAGTGTTTCGTATATCCGTAAAGGAAGTGGAGGGTGCTGTAGTTAGTAACTGGTGGGACTAGAAGGGGAGGAGGGATGTTCGCGAGGTTGGAGACGACGAGGATATAGAGCAAAGAGACGGATTTATCTCTCTATTTGTACCTTTTTCAGTCGGTCGTATTCTCCAATCTTGCTGTCAAAGGGTTGCTGCAAAGAAATGGTCGGCAACAAGGGTCCAGTGCATTCGGTTTAACCCTACGCTCCAGTTAAGGAAATGTCAGTGGAGTTGGACATAAACATGCCACAGGAAATGGTGCTGAGCCCAGTGTTGCACGCAGTAACTAAAGTACAGTCGGTGTTTTCAGAAAATCGGGCAAAAGACATTAAATAAGTTACATGGAATTTGTGCATACATTTTATTTTCCTTCCACAGAACTCAACATCATCTCGAGGAGAGTCGTTTGCTGGAAACCAGACATGTGCTTACTGTCAGCGTGGTCTCTCATTCTGCGGATGGCGGCTATGTTTGCTGTTTTATCTGTATCCTGCTGTTGGAAATAAAGCTGAAGAGTGTCCAGCATCTAGTATGCAAAAGAAGGGTTCTTCTGTTGTGTCGTCGTCACCTTCCGCCGCAGGCTAAGAAACTTTCCAACCAGTCTCGATAATTTAAGTTAAGCCAGGTTCGACTGTACACATTCACTTGTACAGTGGTTGTTGTCTGTTGGATAATGAGAGTTCTTGTTGACCGGCGCGGATTATTTGCTGCTGAACTTAATGCTATCCTGTCAGTTTGTCGTTCCACTTTTTTATGTTTCCTCAGAAACGGGGTAGGACTCCCCAATTGCTCTGATTAAAACGATACCACGTTCAATTTTACGTTGGGTGGAGGGTTTCGAGGACTCGCTCCATTACTTTCATCCTGTCAAGTTGGCATTAGTTGTTTCCCCTCATCTCTCTACACACATATTCCCATTTTGGATCCTACTCTTGAATTCCTGATCACCTTTTACGTTGTTGACGTTCCTAACGCTTGCACAACCAACACTGAAGAAAGCGAGATGTTGTTCTCAATCCTACGCCGACGTCCAACAATGTCTTTTTGCCACGCGAAGTTGCGTCCATGAATACCATTATAAAGAATAGCATTTGGCGCTATTTCCAGAAAAAAGGCCAGATATTGTATGTGTAGAGGGAGAATAAAACATTTCGACGCGCCAGACCTCGTACCTGGTGCCTGGGAGCTGTCCGAAGTTTACCTCTCTTAGTGCTATTAATCATATGGAGGTACTTATGATTTGTACCCGTAAAAATCTAGGCCACATTCATTTTGTGACAGACGAAGGGAATAAGGACGGTCCATCTTTTTCCCTTCTTGTACGGCAAGAATGGCAACAAAGCATCGTCGGAGAGAGTTCAGAGGTCAATCGGCATTTAAAAAGGGAGTAGGTTGCACAAGGCCATAACAACATGAATATCGTGAAAAACACAAACTCTCCACAGCATGGAGATAGCCTTTGCGTTCTCCACACACACAAACAATAACGAGATCTTCTGCGGAGCTCGATACGTCTTGCTCGTGCCAGTGTTTTGATCCCTTATGAAGCGGACTTCCATCACTAACAAATGGTTCGCGCGGTAAGGCCTGTCGGCGCCTGGCCCGAAGCTCTTGAATAAATTATTGAATATTTATTTTGATTTTTTATTGCCCCTGCATGAATGCAATATTACACGTCATCTGATGCAGGTCCAGAAACATGGGACATGAACTTAATCCCTCCACTTTGCTCACCACTTCAGCCCTCACTTCAGCCCTCGCCCACTCCACACACGAAGATGTGGCAGAATGGGAAATCCTCTCGCTTCTCGTAGGCAATACGTTTATGGACATGCTGGTTGCCTTTGTTGAGCAGAACTGTAATTCTCGCCAGTGACAGAGCTGGGTATATAGCCTGGCGTGTCGACATGTCTGTTAGCATACTGGCGCGAATGTGATGAATTGCGTCTCTGCTTTCCAGGGACATATAGCGAATGCATGTGATTCTCCACAATCCACGAAGAGTGCCGAAATAAGAGCATCTTATTCATGTACACGGCAAACGCCAAAGGTTTTTTTCCTCAACACTTGTGGGTCAGCAGTGCTATCACAATGTATTTCGTCGTTCAACGAATTTTAATGTCCGCTTTCGCGTCCCTGAAAACATCCCATGCACTGGTCTTATGATATATGCCTTGCACCAATGCATCTGCACACCGTGCTCCATTCCGCGTCGTCGACGGCGCTGCATACAAGTATTAATGCAATCCGGTTCATGTAGTCCTATCGCATATCATCTTCACTCGCATGCTTGTAGGCAACCATCATAGAGCAAGTGCATTCGGCACTTTCCAACACTGTCAGACGCATGACCGATGCTCTCAATATGGTATTCATGTCCACACGAGAGCACTCGAATCGAATCCGCGGTCGAATATGCTACCAGGCAGATCGAGTACAGTTCTTGGGTTGAGTTATTAACCCCAGATTCTTGGACATCCGGCTGCATTGTTACAATAATAGAGTTTGATGAAAGCGCAGGTGTTGTTTGCATCACCGCCGTGGACGTTGACATTTGGGCTGTTTTGTTAGCGCTGAGTGAGCTGTCAGATGAGGAGCAGCCAGACGAATCACGGCTCTACAGCCTGCTAATCCGAGCTAAGTTCATGAGAGTATTGTTCTAGCTCGCTGACTGGGGTTCGTACAGTTTTCCGACTTCGTTTGTAGAATCATTGATTTCTTTCAAAGCCTGATCAGTTGTCCCACAGTCATACATCACCGCCGCAGTGACTAGGGTGTCGTTCTTGTCAAGAAAGAAGTTTTTATGATAAGGGTAGATGCGAATGGGGAAGGACTTATTGACGGTTCTCTGTTCTAGGATGAGTACTGTCTCATGGTCCATGGCATATTTTACTGATGTTTGTGAAGTTGTTTGAGAGAACCTTAGAATCATGTCCGCAAGACAAGCTGTTGAAAGGTGGAGGTACGCTTGTTAGTCAGCATGCATTCCCTGCGTTGATGCTATCTTGGAGCAAAGAGTCAGGAAGGATGTGCGAATAAAGGAGTACCAACTTACAGAGTCCAATCAAGAGCAACATCAATCCGCCAATAGCCTGCACCCTCATTGAGGTCGAGGCAGAGAACTTACAAGCTCAACCACATATGAAGTACCCAAATTCACAGGTGGACATTCTTGTGTAACCGCAGGATTGGAGGAGTGGCTCATACGGCCACCCGGGGCAATCGCTACGGAACAAAGTCTTTTGTCGCTAAGGCCCGTGACAGTCGTACCTATAACTTAACGCCCGGTGTCCACATAAGTGATATCGGAAAGGAGATGGGTCGCGACGGTATTGATACTGACTGGATCCAGTTCACATACATCCGCATCCCCCGCACCAACATGATGATGAAGCACCCCGAGGTTTCATATACTGGCGAGGTTAAGGAGCCACCCATGACCCAGTTGAACTATGGTGCTCTGAGTCAGGGCCGTGTTGCTATTGTCGTTGACGCGGTCGATATCGAAAAGAAGGCTGCCACAATGGCAGGTCACTATGCCACTATCCGTCCCCAGTTCCCCATACGTTCAAGAGACCAAACTGACTGACTACGCCATCCACCAGTACCACCTTATGACAGTCTTAGCCCAGGCATATGCACTCCACTTCACGGGTGTCGAGAGCAACAAGTTGTACGAGGAACTTATGGACAAGCTCGAGTCGACTCAGCCTCACGATGCTTCGATGGGTGAAGTGATTGATAGACTCATGCTACCTCGGCTTGATTGAAAGCCTTCTGCACCTGGTGAACGTTGAGCGCCATCGAGGGCTGTTGCCAGACTCTCGGCGGCCATGGATACTTTGCTTACCCTTGTCTCGCCACCACCTACAACGATTTCGCTGTCCACTTCACGTGCGAGGGAAGCAATACCATTCTGACTCTCCAATCCGGACGTCATCTCGTCAATTGCTACCGTGAGGCACTCACCAGAAAGACTCAACCAGAAGGAATCGATCACCTCAACAATATCGACACACTTCACACTCAAGGACGTGCAGTCAAGACTCTCGAGGAGATCATGGACTTTGATGTTATCCACTAAGCCTGGGGCATCATCACTGCCAACGTTGTCAAGAAAGCTGAGATGACTTCAGCGTATCGCTAAAGAAGGGTATGAACCGTGAGACTGCATTAGAGGAGTGCTCTCAGGCGTGTTTGGCTGCCGCGAAGATCCAAACTTTCGTTTACGTCTTCCGTCGTTTCACTTAGGCTGTTAAGAGTGCCTCCGAGGGTCTCCACCCTGTCTTGACCAAGAAATGCATCCTTTGCGGTCTCTACTCGATCAAGCAGGACTCTGGATCCTTCCTGCAGTACCGTTGTTTCACACCTTCGCAGATGGACCTTGTTTGTCCTCTAGTCAATGTCCTCTACTGCGATATCCGTCAGGAGTACATTTTGTTAATCGATTCATTCAACTATTCCGACTACATGATCAACTCGGCCTTCGGAGTGTATGATGGAAATGTGTACGAGAAGTGCTTTGATTAGGCCAAGGGACAGAACCCTGTTGGGCAGCCACACCCATACTTGACCTTGATTCAGTCGCATCTCAGCCGCGACATTGAGGGTGGTGAGCATCTCGAGTATGATGGTGATGATGTTGACGAATAGAGACATCGGAGTACACCGAGAGCTTAAAAAGAACATACCAACGCAATAGAACATCAATACAACACGCAAAAGCTACATGTCAATAGTTCGTGTCAACGATTTATTTTGCTCACGAAGAATAAAATAATACATTAAAAAGACAAGAGGATGTCCTGCATCACACCTGTCTCTTAGAAAGTCTGTACATGAAGAGCCATATTGTCATGGATCTACTGAGGGATCGTGGATCGAACCAAGCGTTCAACGCGGGAATGAAATAGGATGATGGACGATATAATCGTAGAGTATGTGTTGCAATGGGGCGTGTCAATTCTCTATTAAAACAAGAGAGACAGGCAGTTGGCAGTCTTTGCATTCGAGGGGTCGAGCTGGTTGAGAACGAACTGAAGAACCACCAAGGAGTTGACCATGGTTACTAAATTCATAGGCGTGCGAGAATGGGTTAGTTTAACGCGTATAGGACAGATCGGCGAGGTATAAGATAGGGAGCTTCTGGTTGGAAGTCTTACGATGTTCATTCAGCGAAAGGATGCAGAGGTCCTGGAGCACAACATTGGTGACACCAGAGTCCTCCTGGAAGCAGGTAGTGTAAGGGGTAACAACCTCGTCGTATCTATCATTCACCGTACCAAGACAGGATACAATGGTTAGCGTGATAAACAAGGGCCGCATCGCTCTACTTCAGTATAAATCCATGCTTTGCTTACTTGGTGGCAATGTTTGAGAAAATGACACCAGAGGCTGTATCGCCTCCGGCGTTCAACTTGTTCATGAATGTCGAGTTGGTCACCATCTCGGTGAACGATGGGGCAATTACGTTAAAGAAATCCGACAGGGGTGCAAAGACGCCCCATGCTGCGGCCCATATCGTGAGTGAGTCCAGAGTAGTGCCATGGGTGATTGGTGAGATACCGATGTGGCGGTAAACCTTGCCGGCACCGTCCAAGTACTTCATCCAATACCTAGCGAGGATGCCGCCTTGGGAATGGCCAACAATATCGACCTGCGTGACATTCATTTGGGTCAGGACATTGTCAGCGAAGGTAGCCAATTCCTGAGCGGAAGACTCGACGGAAGCCAGACCACCAAAGCCAGGGATGGTGGGGTATAAGCCGTAGGTGAGTCCAAAGACACAGTAACCGCGATTGATGAGCACAGGTGCGAAGGTCCACCACGAGTCGACGGTGAGCAGGGTGGAATGGACCAGGATCAAAGGGCGCGGGTGGGCGGCAGTCAACTTGCAGCTGTAGTCGTTCATGCCGGCGATATCGCGCTTTACAAGGCCAGTAACTGGAGAACCGGCCGTAATAGGAACAGAAGCAACCTGGACAGCCGAAAGAGCCACGAGAATAGCGGCCGATGCGGCGCTCAGAACTGAGGAGATGGCAAACTTCATGGTTGATGGAATGTATCGTATATCCGTAAAGGAAGTGGAGGGCGCTGTAGTTTGTAGCTGGTGGGACTAGAAGGGGAGGAGGGATGTTCGCGAAGTTGGAGACGTTGCGGATGTGGAGAAAAGAGACCGATTTATCTCGCTATTTGTACCTTTTCCAGTTGGTAGTTTTCTCTAATGTCACTGTCAAAGGGTAGCTGCAGAGGGATGGTCGCCAACCAGGGTCTGGTGCATTTGGTGTAACCCTGCGCTCCAGCTAAGGCAATGTCAGTGGAGTTGGACGCAAACATGCCACAAGATATGATGCTGAGCCTTGTGTTGCGCAAAGTAACCAAAGTACATGTACACTGGTTGTTGGATAATGAGAGCTGTTGTTGAGTGGCGCCGATTATTTGCTGCTGAATATTATGTCACGTAGAGTTTGTGCTCAGAAGTAAAATATGTACTGCGCAGGGCGCAATAAAATCAACTTCATTGTTTGAATAAGAACGGTCCTTTCTTGAACTGCAAGAATGGCAACAAAGCACTATAGTCTAGTGTATCGTCGGACAGAGTTTATGTCAATGGGCATTCGGATAAAAAGGGAGCCCGTTTATTTTGGTTACGCAAGACCATAATAATATGGATATCGTAAAAAAAACACACACCCCCCACAGGAGATTGCGTTCTCCACACACGCAAACAATAAGATACTCTGTGGGGCTCGATACGTCTTGCGCGTGCCAGTGTTTTGATTCAAGGGAATCTTCTTACAAAGCGGATTTCCATCACTAACGAATGGTTAGCGCTGGAGGGCCTATCGGCGCCTGGCCCGATGCTCTCTATCTGGTATTTATTTTGACTGTGTAATGCCCCTGAAAGGATGCAAGTATGCAATATCACGTCGTCTGATGCAGGTCCAGGTACATGGGGAATCATGAACTCAATCCCTCCACTTTGCTCACCACTTTGCTCACCACTTCATACCTCTCCCCCCACTCCACACGAAGATGTGGCAGAATGGGAAAATATCTCATTCCTCATCAAGCAATATGTTGATGGACAAGCTGCTTGCCCCTCTTTAGAGCGGAACTGTAGTTCTCGCCAGTGACAGAGCTGGGTATATACCCTGGCGTGTTGACATGTCTGTTAGCATGTTGGCGCGAATGTGATGAATTGCGTTTCTGCTCTCCAGGAAAATATGGCGAATACATGTGCTTCTCCACAATTCACAAACAGGGTAGAAATATGAGCACCGTGTTCATGTGCACCGCAAAGTCCAAATGTCTTTTTTTTTGAACACTTCTGGGTCAGCAGTGCCATCCTATCCGCTGGTGTCATGATATGCCTTGCATCAATGCTCATTAATGCATCTGCACACCGTGCCACATTCCGCGGCGTCGACGGCGTCGCCTTTATTCACTAATGCAGTCTAGTTCATAAGATCCTATCGCATATCATCCTCAGTCGCATGCTTAATGGCAACCGGCATATAGAGCAAGTACTGAGCATTCGGCACTACTTCAACGCTTTCGGACGCATGTGATTGTCTTGCTAGCTGTTTTGACAATTTTCTTATCCGTTCTCGCATTTCGGGGTTCCTCAAGCGGTACGCACAGGATAGTACTTCTGTGAGGAACATGCGCGTCTTGGATAGCGCCCTCCTTGATTAACGAACAAGCTAGGAAGAAGGCGAGCACTCTCCTTTGTGGCCGAAATGACGGGAAACCTTGAATAGGGGTATATGGTTGTTGCTGTTGAGATGTTACGCCACAAAATGGAGCATGCAATGTTGGTGTGAACCTTTTGTAGAATAGCAGACATGCCATTCCCCAAGATAAAACGCGTATCAAATGGCAAATTGGCAAATTCGCAATATAACTCGCATCGATACTACACACACCCAACTTTTTTTGTGCAGGTTACTGGCGACAGAAGCGGAACCCCATGCTTATCTTTGATCACGAGCCTTTGATAAATCAAAGAGTATTGTTTTTATTCATTGTCTACAAGTATATTCGACGCAAATCCTTGGGCAGCGTGATCTTTTGGCATTGCGGGCAGAGTTTCTTGCTTCCGAGAGTTTTCATCCAACAAGCCTCGCAGTGCACATGCCAACAGACGATTGACGTCAATGGGACAGCGTAGGGTTCTAAACAAATAAGACAGGAGGGTACACTTTTGTTTGCAGTCTCCAGGTGCTTGATCTTGGATCTAAGCGCGTCAATCACGAGTCGGGTATCTCCAGAGGCAAACGCGGAGCTGACCATCATGTTCACACGATGCTCCTCATCTCCTTCGTCGTCCCCTTCAAGATCAATCTCTGCATCTTCGTCGACTTCCTCGTCGTCCCTATCGCCCGGATCAGGACCCTCATCCTCAATATCCACGTCCCTGTCGACTTTAACCCGTTTCTTTGATCCAGACCATTCTTTCGCCGAGTTGCGGTGTGGGGACGCTCTTTGAGTCGCAGGACTCGACTCTAGTACAATCTCCCTCAGCTCGTCTGCGTCCGGATCTGCATTGTCCATCACCACATCCCTCTCTGTAAACTGAGCGCCGCCATATTCGTCATCTTCGTCATCCTCCACGTTTAGGTCGTCATCAATGTCCTCCTGAACCAATCTCGACCCAGATCCCAGTGATCCCATCCCACCCTCAAACAAAGCCGTAGCTCTGACTCTTGTCTGTCCCGCCCAAGTGTATTCTTCGAACGAGTCCGTCATCCTATCATTAGGTGTTGCCACTGTAGAGCTTCTCGCTGAGGCACCGCCAGAGACAGGCGTATTGGCTCCAGACGAAGAACTTCCTCCACTGCCACCATGACGCATTGGCTGCGGATTCGTCAAGCAGGCGTCGATGTGAGAGTTAATATCGTCGAGGGATCCAAAAAGTCGCTCGTTGCAAATGAAGCACGTTGCAGGAGAATCATCGCCGGTGAGGGTATCTTCAAGTGTACCTGCAAGTCCTAATTCGAGACTTGCGAGTCCTCGGCCGGGTCCTGCAGTTGCACTATCCTTGTTATTCTGTCGGGCTGTTCGTCGTTTTTGGATATCGCGGAGCATCTGTTCACAATATATATAAATATATTAGATTGAAGGAAATATCATATGTCCGTAGAAAACTTACCGACCTCGATCACAGCCATAGACTTACAGCTTGTTTCTCATTATCAGATGGCGACCCACGACTCTTCCCCTTTGTGAACTGCCTGGATGCCGCAATTGCTGCTCCTCTTTTTCCTCGGGTTCTAATTGGAATGAAGATTTCCGGATAAGTTGCACGGTTCCATCTCATACTGTAAAAACACACACACATCCCTTGGCGTGGCATACCCGTCATTTGAAACACAGGCTTCCAACTTGGCGAGCTCCATCCGATAATGTTGTTGATATTGTCCTGGTGCTACAATCTCATGACAGATTGGACACTTGACGGAGGGGTTACGTTTTTGACGCTTGACCAGTGTTGATGATGTGGACGACGAGATGCGTTTCGTTCGAGTTAGACCCTCCTCTGTGTCTATCGTGATATCCTCGTCCTCGCCATTATCCTCGCCCTGGTGCTCCTCCTCGCCTTCCAGTATATCGTTGTAGGACGCTTTTCCTTTGTGCGTCAACTCCGTATCTGCTGAGCGAGAATCTGTATAGTTGTCGTCATTGCTACTGTCCATGTGGCTCGCGGGTGCCATGGGGTTACTCTAATCACGCTGTTTTTCGATGGCCACTTTAGCTAAACGGAGCTGTTGTTTCTACTGTCTGACTGAGTTGTGCCACTGATTCCAAGAGAGAGAGAGAGAGAGAGAGTGCTGAATCTGATCGCATGGGGGAAATGTGGCATCAAGAAACCCTTTTTTTGTGCCATGACTGTTTCTGTAAATGACAAAATCTCATAATTGACAGCGACGCCCCATCACCCAGTGCAGTCAGGATCGGGGAGACAAGGATGTTCTTCTCGTTCACAGCAGGAAGGCCTCGTGCCGACCAATCGAGATCGGGGGGGGGGGTAACGATGTTCTATCGGTGGGTGTAACATTCCTTTGCACGCAAGTCCTCTCCCGCCCCTTTCTTTTCTTCCCAGAGACTCTCTGACAATCTGATCAGGATAGTTGCACTGAAGCATTGAGCATTGAAGAGCATTAGAACCATGTTGCTGATATCTGTGGCATGGCCCTTCATCTGTCTATTTTGGTGTCCAGTCCAGCATGGAGTATCGAAACATTTTCATCGACGTCAATCCTGGTATGCACCCGTGCAAACATATGTTCGCAATGCGCGTCTGGGGATGTCTCCACGTGATCAATTGGGAAGCAGAAAAGAGAGAGGGATGCATCTGTCCATTCCATTCCTCTTCCCTTCATTCCGCTCACTGTGGGTACATCAGATTACTCTTTACCGCACCGGTACTCTGACCACGTTTCCCCTTCTTTTGCTCAAAACCCAATCAATCAAACCAAAGAAGCGTCCATCTCTCCCTGACCCCTATAACCTTACTCATCCCAGCTGATCACCTGTGTCTGTGCTTTTCCTCGACACGCCCTTCCCTCCTTGCTCTGTTCACTTTCCTCAGTGCAACTGTTCCCTCTCTCCCTCTCCCTCCTGTCCATTGTCCTTTACATACACACACACACACACACTCACACAATCCATTCCTACAAAGGACAGTAGAACGAGACGGGCCGCCACAAATGTCATTCGAGAACCTGTCAGAGGTCCTCTGGTCCACCCCTGGCGGCAGAGGCATCTTTGGGCTCTTTGGCCATCACGACACAAACGGAACAATGTCTTCTTCCATGCATAGCTACGGCGGCGCTAGTAATATATTCGGCGACAACCAGGGCGGCGGCGGAGAAAACGGAACCACACCTCACAATTTTGTGGTCGGCATCTCTATAGCAGTCGCGACATCGTTCATCCAATCACTGGGTTTGACCATCCAGCGCAAATCACATGTCCTCAACGAAGCGATCCACCCGAAGGAGCTGCGTCGGCAGGCCTGTCAACGCCCGCTGTGGCACCTGGGCTTCCACACATATATCCTGTCCAATCTCACGGGGACGATCTTCTCGATTGGATATCTGCCCGTGATCATCTTGGCACCCTTGGGGGCGGTGACGCTGGTCTTCAATGCGCTGTTTGCACGGCTACTCTTGGGCGACCAGTTCTCTCGACAGAGCGCAGCGGGTAAGAACAGACCATCCACTAGATCTCTATCAGTCACGTCCATGCCCTCCATCTCCGGTTTTTTTATCTTCCTCTCCCTTTCGCGTTGTTCTTGCTGCTGTCTGTGCATCATGCACTGTCACGATGACTGCAAAAAAATCCATGTTCTATTCCACTCTGCATGTCTGTCTGTGTGTCTTGCCGCCACATCTCCGCCCTGCACGGCTACACCGGATGTCACTCAACAAAGCAACCCAGTCTAAATATATCCTCGGATATGTACGTGGTACGGACGCCCCAGTCAACACTCTTCCAGGCTTTTGTATCCATCCCTCTCGACTAAAACGACGAGAGTTGTTTCTGTCGGCCAGTGTGGCGATGAGATTCAGGCTGTGCAGGGCAAACAAACATATTCATGCGCATGTGCTCATGCACCCAATCCTGTTTGTCAATCAATCCCTGCCCTGTCCCTTTCCCCCCCACTCCGCGCAAACTATGTGGGTCTCGTCCGTGTTTGACCATATAATATTCCTGACGGTCTGACCTTTATTGTGTGCTCTTCCTTCGTGTTCAATAGGGACGTTTCTGATTTTGTTGGGCGCAATTATGATCGGGCTGTTCGGGATCGTGCCCGAGCCGAGTCACTCGCTCGAGGATCTGATCCAGCTCTGGAAGCGACCTGCATTCATTATCTATTTCTCTCTGACCGAGTTCACAGTTGTCAGTCTGCTGGTCGGAAACAAGATTGTGGAGCGTCAGCTGAAAGAGGACGCTGTAGCCAACCTTGCAGCCAATCACCACCGCCGTCACCTTCGCTCAGGATCGGCGGCTGGCAGCGTGAACCCCAACATGAGCATTGATAGCACGCCACATTATCACAAATTTGTAGGAGGACGATTGTTGGGTAAGCTGAGTCCGACAAAGATCAAGACGCTATTGGGGATCTCGTATGGCTGTGTGGGTGGCATGCTCTCGAGCCAGGCGCTTCTGTTCGCAAAGAGTGCAATCGAACTCTTGATGCTCACGATCTTGGAGAGTAAGAATCAGTTTGAGAACCCATTGAGTTGGTTTCTGGTGATAGCTCTTATCACAGCAGCTCTCTTACAGGTAAGGACTTTTTTGTTTGAGGAGCTTTTTTTTTTTTTTTTTTTTTTTGCGTGTGGTAGGTAGTGTGACCAAAATTCAAAAGCGTATCCAAAGAATGCCTAGAACGACAGTTACAACATTTGATGTGGCTCACAATGTTCGCTTTTATATCGTTTCTTATTGCAATTATAGTTGTATTACCTGAACAAGGGCCTTCGATTATGTGACACCGTACTCTTGGTACCGCTCTCGTTCTGTGCCTACAATGTTTCGTGTCTCTTCAACGGGCTCGTCTACTACAACCAATGGGGGCGACTCTATTGGTGGCAGATCTTGTTAGTCCTCTTTGGGATCAGTCAAGTCCTCATCGGCGTCTTGGTTCTGGCGTGGCGGCCCACATCGGGTGACGAGTATGGCGAGGATGTCAACAATGGCGACGAGGCTACACTGTTACTGCCCAACGCCTCACGTCCAGGAACACCGCGACATAGTAGGGTGTTCTCGTTCAAGGGCGTCGGTGGTGATGGTGGTGTGGTTGGTCATATGCAGCAGGATCCATCGATTGATGCAAGGGATTTGATCCAAGGATTTGAGATGTACGATAGCGACGACGATGATCTTAGGGGCAGTAACATACAAGATCAGCCACTACTACAACAGCAGGACCAGAGGCTTATCACGCTGGCATCAGAAGAAACTGCGACCGAAGAATACCCTTCGCCAATACAGTCTCCGAGGAGCCTTACATTTGCGCCCGCTAACCGAGTGTCAAAATAATTGTATTAATAAATTAGAGCGTCAAGTTATTATGGCTGTGTGTATAAAGCTTGGAGTAAAGAAGAAAATCAACAATGGGTACAGCGCTCCACCGGGACGTTGAACGCAACCACGTCATTTATGATTACTGTGCCTTCTTTGAGCGTACGCTCGACTACTGTTTTTTTATTTTTGTTCTGGTAATTTACAAGAGGGGAGGGACTAAGGATATTTATGTAGTGTACACAAGAAAAAAGAAAGCTGAAAGTCTTTAAAATGGCCACCCCTTAGTTGGCAATGCTCGAATGCCAGTTTTGGGCACGCTCGAAGCCGTTCTTGCCGTATTGGTAGTCGACAAAAGTATTGTAGATCTCCTCCTTGGTGTTCATCACAAATGGACCATGCTGCACAATTGGCTCCTTCAAAGGCTCGCCTGCAATCACCACAAAGTGTGCGTCCTCGTCCTTGGTCTGGATCTTGATCGTCTCGGCACCATCCTCAGTGAATGTAAGAGTGTGATGGGCCTTGCCCTCGAATTCCTTGTCGCCAATGTAGGCAGTGCCCTTGAGCATGTAGATGAATCCAGTGTAGGTCGAAGGGATAGACTGCTCAACGGTCTTGTTCTTGTCCATCTTATAGTCCAAGTACATGGTTGGTGTCCTGGTGTAGACCTTGCTCTCAACACCGTGCGATTCACCTGCGATGACCTTGACGGTCACTCCCTCCTGTGGCGTAGCTCTAGGGATCTCCTTGTCGAGCAACTCTTGGTACTGAGGCTCACACATCTTGTGCTCCTTGGGCAAGTTGATCCAGAGCTGCAGGCCGTGGGCACGGGTCTGGGACTTGACTGGCATCTCTGAGTGAACGATACCGCGGCCAGCAGTCATCCACTGCAAGTCGCCGGGTCCGATGGTTCCCTTGTGTCCTGCAAAGTCCTCATGCTGGAATTGACCCTCGAGCATATAGGTGACAGTCTCGAAGCCGCGGTGAGGGTGGTCAGGGAAGCCACCGTTCTTGTCCACGTTGAACTCGTCCAGCATCAGGAAGGGGTCGTGGTTGCGGAGCTCAGGGCGACCAATGGAGCGACGGACACGAGCGCCAGCACCCTCGGCTTGCTCTCTGGAGAGAACGGACTTGGCGATGGAGCGTGAGGCTCTGGCAAGAGTTGCGGCAGTCATTGTTGGTGTAGTAGATGCTAGAATGTGTGAAGTGGTTGTGGTTTGTTGGGGAGATATGTATGCTTCTTTTTTGATAGCAGAGAGTAATCGATGTTGGATCGATAAGATCTGTTTGTGAGGGTGCGGCTGTGTGTTGTTGTTGTTGTTGTTTTTTGTTGAGAGAAAGGTTGGAGTTGGTGGAGCCGAGGATCCTTTTTATACGTTTTCTTGACCATGGGATTTCTTGTGTCGTTGCTGACAGAACATTTCAAACTTCCCTTCTAAGCACAAAAATGCTTATGTGAATTGGCCCAATGAGCAGTAAGCATTTTAAGCCACAGCCGGTGGCTTACCTTCTAAGCATTGTTTGCCTTTTCTGGAAGAGTGAAACCCTCCATCTCTTTTGAATACGAGCTGATATTCATGTTGAAGTGAACCATGGCATGACTGACGCGCGCACACGAGCAAAAAAAAAAACTTTCTATTCCACAGCGATCACGATCATCATCATCATATACTCCTTCCATAACACCAGAAATATGACACTCTCTTCCGAAATACCCACCTGAAGTTCTTAGTAATAACCATATGGAAACACAAATACTTCTTACAATATCCATCAAATATGTCATATATACATCATATTTGTCAAAATCGACAACCTCGGTATGAAAGAGTATACCTATCCTCTTATCTATGAAAAGACATCTTCCATTCGGCGTATCGAAAGTCATTGCTGCTTCACCGAGCAAACGTACTCGTAAATGAACGACATTATGCAGAACAAACTCCCTGCCACAATGGATCCAGTTGAACAATATCTTCTTGAATCTCTGCAGATCCAACGTGTTAATTAAAAGTACATATTAAAGATGGAATGCAGTGGGTAAGCCTAGTCAGAGTTACCGTCATCATACTGGCACATGGCCATGATGATGCGCCACATCCCACAGTTTGAACATGTCACCAACGCATCGAATGACTGCGCCCCGACGACAAGCCTATCGCTCTCCACTCCGGTCCCAGCGTAATCCGACACACGTCCTTATAATACATCTGATTCGGCTTAAGCAGAGAGGTCTGAACCGACACCCTTCTTCACTCTAAAAGAGTCGCAATGGTCGTCGACCATCGGCGTCCGTCCATACGCCTCGACTGTGTTGACCATTGCTGCCTGACCATCCCCGGTGTTCACCAGAATACAGCCAGCTAGTGTCTGTGCACATCCATATACTGCCGCCGGAATTTCCAGTTCTCGTTCAGGATTCAACATATCTGGTCCGTGAAATCCACAAAGGTGCCAGTGCGTAGGATGCGGCTGTATGGTGACAACACCAAAACCGTGTCCACGCTGGGACAGGCATCGGTGAACAACTCTAACAGCCGTTGCCCGCGATGAACTTTCGTTTGCTCGGACGCGTGAATGTGCGTGTGAACGAATGTGAATATCGTGCCCTTCATGCCCACCAAGCGAGCGCACGTTCCACAGCACACAGTTACACTCGCGCATCTCCCGCACGATGGGCACATCTCTCACATGATGGACACATCCCTCTCATGGTGGACATCAGCAAATCTACTCCCGAGAGTGTTTGTCTTGCCCCGAACGTACCGCACGACAGCCATGTAAGCAGCGCCGTGGAGCTGCCGTGTAAAAATGTGCCGTATGACAGCCCATGTAGTGACAGCCGTGTAAGAAGCACCGCACGATAGCCGTATGAATAGCGTTGTGTGACAGCCATGTAATTTACTTCATGGCTGTTGCGTTGCTTTTGGATCCTTTTGTGTCTTTTGCAGCAGCATGCCTTAATCAGGCTAGTTCTTCTCATGCAAGGGTAGAGATGAGCCTTTCTTGCCCTACGGAGACGTACTGCCGACAGTTCGGAAAGAAAGAGAAAGTACTCGGACTAACTGACAGCAAGATGGGTCGCTTGAATTGTCAAGGTAACACGACAGAGCCACATCGCACCATTCCGCCTTGGAAACTGAAAAGGGTTGTCTTTGGATAGCTCCTTTATACATTGCAGTTGCAGGGAGACACGGCTGCTGTGCGAATTGTGCGCTTCGCCGACTTGCTCTCGGTTCTTGGTTTCCGCCCACGTGTAATTTTAGCGCCGGGCTGTATGACGCTAATTCTAACCGTCCAGGGCCCAGGCTTATTCCGAGAGTGTCGATGTCGCTGACTGCAGGTGGATGGACAGTGCGACAGAGGACACGGAGGATGTACGATTAATGCGGCTGTGGCCCTGTTTCTGTCAAAAAGTATCGGCGGCGGGCAGTGTGGAGGTCCTACAGTGTTTGTCTAGCAAGACAAGGGACCGCCTAATAAAGTTTGAGACTCTTTTTCTTTGTCCATCTCATCGTGCATCAATTGAACTCTTTGTCTCAATCCCATCCAATCATTCAACCATTCAATTCCATTCAATCATTTAATCGACACTTTTCTTCACTACTCCCTCCCCCCCCCATTTCCTCAATCCCGCCTAGCGCACCAAGCACATTCCAATGTCCAAACGTGCGCCTCGGGGCTCATCCATTTCACCGTCTCGCCATGACAGCCGCGAGAACTCTGACCGCGAGGAGAACGAATCCTTCCTCACCTATTCTACGCCTATCGCCAAGCGGAAACATCGTCAACCACGCGACGACAGCAACGAAGATGCCGAGACCCTCAACGCAGACCCACACGCCAGTAATAGCTCTTTCCCTATGCATCACCGTCGAGACCATTCTACCGTCTCGACATTCTCGTCTTCTAGCTCGGCCTCGACTCTGTTAGCTGGTCCTTCCTACTCCTCCTCCTCTTTTTCTTCGTCAAAGGTGGCAGGAGGAGGAGGAGAGGGAGCTGAGGTAGACGAGATTTCGACAGCAACGCTTGTTACCGCAGCCATTGAACCGCTCGGCATAGCGATGTCCGCCCCAGCTATTGTCCTTGAGGCCACTTCTCCCCACCACCAGCAACAAATGGGGCAGGAAGTACCATATACAAAATGGAGCACCATTGGCCATCAAGCCTCGTTCTTGGCCACTGGTATTTTTTCGACCATCGCTGTTCAATGGCTTTACTATGAGGGAGCTGCCTGTAAGTCAACAAAAGCATGTTTTGTGTTTTGTCTTCACTGTTGGGCTGAACCGGGACCTCCCCGCCTTTTCTTTTAATCCTCTTCTATTATTAATTTTTTTTGGCCTTCTTTTTGTTCTTTTTATTTTTCTTTCTTTGTGGTGACAATACAGCCGGAACAACGATGTTGTCGGTGTTCTTCAATTATATCGGGATGATGAGTGTGGGACTGGTCTATGCGGCCCAATCGTGGTACGCAGATCGAAAACAGCGTAGACTAGCCACAGCCGCCACCGTTGGCGGGACACATTTCGAGTACGGTGTTTTGACAACGGACTTGAACGAGATGTCAGAGACCCACGGAGTAAGTATTTTTTTTTTGGCTCTCGTCCTTATTGGATACATCTGTAGCACGATGATGACGGCGATCGTGGTGTCAAGGACCATATCGAACTCGTCGGAAACAAAATCAGCACTGGATTGAGACATCATCATGCACCAGGAGCAGCAACATCGACGGGAGCGGATGTGTATCAGATCGGAAATGACGAGGACACTGAGGAAGAAGACGAGGACGACGAGGAGTTTGATGAAATCGATGTTGAGAAACAGCGTCTTCGGATGCTCAAGAACAATGTGCCTTCGTCCTCCTCTGCAGGAGCAGCTGAGAAGACATCCTTCAGATCACGGACGCGGCTGCACTGGCCTGTTATCCAAGTGGCGGTCATGGATGTGATCGCCAACGCTTTGGTGACTGTCGGCTTTTTCTATGTTGGAAGCGGAGTACGTCTTCTTGTGCCGTGTCTGGTGTGCAAATGCGTGTCGAGAACGTATGAACCCCACCCCTCTAGAGTTGACTGACTGATGTCTTTTCGCTCCTCCCATTCTGACGATAGATGTACCAAGTTATCTACAGCTCCATTGTGATCTGGTGCGCGATTCTCACACGCATCTTTTTGTCAAGGAAGCTCAACAACATCCAATGGCTGGCCATTTTCGGTGTTACCCTGGGGCTTGCGATCAGTGCTGTTGGCACTGTCCAGGATGCATCGCCTGACGACGGCCCTGGGCAGAGCTGTAAGTTTATTATTATTTTTTTTTTTTCAACTTTGCATGTTCACATGTTGCACAGACAAGGACATGGTCTGCTGGTTTGAATGCGATAACGATCAGCGTTGATCACACAACAAGCTGATGCTATTCAGGGCTAGTCCAGGGCCAGGGTTAGCTTTCATGCTTTGTGACACGTTGGGCCAAGTATTGGTCCCTCATCAACGTGTGACGATGAAATATATCGCGCATATCATACAGAGAAAGAGGGGAACGAGGGGTGGGGCCAACAAAGACGCGCAATGCATTATAAATAGATGTCCACACGACCTGCATACTGACATCATCATCTTGTCTGTGAATGACCAATAGGGCTGGAAAAATCCTTTGGAGCATTGGTGACTCTCGGCGCGACATTCCTATATGCATGTGTCTATGTCCTCTCCGATAAAGTCCTCTCGACCTTCAAGCCAACGCCTGTCCCTGAAAAAGTCTGCTCCATGGTCGGAGGCTACGCCTCCATCCTGACTTTTATCTACCTCTGCATTCACACCTTCCCTAACTGGCAGACTGAGGTCATGGACGTGGTCCAGGCTCACAATGGTAGCTGGCTTGGTATCATGATTGTCTATCCACTCGTGACTATCTCGTCAATGTTGCATTCGCTCAACTACTATGTCCTGCTGTCGAGGATCAATAACATTGCTGTCGGCATCATGCAGTCCTTGAGGGCAGTCTTGGTGTTTGTGATGAGCCATTACTTGTTCTGCGGGGTGTCGAGCACTCAGTGCTTTAACGAGTGGAAGTTCATCTCTGCGATCGTCGTCATTGGATGCGTCACCCTGTTCAGCTTCAACAGCGCTCCCTCGGCTACTTCAACCCCCACAGCAGAAGCGCCATCAACAGGAGCCGAATCCTCCACCGTCGTCGTAAAAGGATTATCGCCATCTCGAGGTGCCTCACCGATACCCCGTCTGTCATCGACACAGCGCAGAAGTTCATCTACAAGGTCTTCATAGCAACACTGCCTGCATCGACAGTAATAATAAGGCTATGCATACACATCACCAGATCGCAGTTTTCATTATTTTTGCTATGCGATGCATGCTGTTTTAATATGACAATATGTGTATGTGTGCGGGTGTTTGGTCGATTTGTTGTTGTTATTGTTGTTGTTGCTTTTTTACATGGAAGCTTCGGTCACGATCGTCTGTGATTGACGTAGCGCCAAGTTCGTCTCGGCTCCTTGCTCCAAATCCATACCTTCCCGGCTCTGGCTGCTACTTCTACTACTATTACGTCCACTGCTGCTTCCGCTGCTGCGACTACTACTACCACCTCCATGATGTTCAAGCATATCATCGCCGAGCGCTGGCTCCCCATCCATCTCAGAGACAACTCCCAGTTCCGATATGCCAGAGTGGCCCGTGCCCGTCCTGTGATTTGCGAGCAGTATGGACGGGTGCTGTGGAGGTGTCATCACTAACGTCTTTCCGAACACATCTGTGCTACCTCCTTGGTGCTGCTGCCCAGGGTTAGTTGACGCTCCTCCTGCCACATGAAGATGAGTGGCCGAAATCGGAGACGTTGCAGAGTTCGAATTTGTCCGGCTACGGTTCCTGTGTGGGATGGTGATGTTTCTTACAAAGTTCTGGATCATGTGGCCCATATGACTTGACGGGCTCGAAGGCACCTGCCGATCGTGCTGTGCTGTTGTTGATGACGACAAAGATTGTCTGGGGCTCACGTTGGAAGATGAAGGAGCTGCGAATGGGATGGGCGACACCCCAAAACTCGACACAAACATGGGTGGCGAGGGTGCCATAAAAAAAGCCGATGAGGGCGACTGTTGAACTGCAGAGTCAGAGGTGGACGGTCCCGCACCTGCACCTGCGATATCCATGGGTGATATGGTCGCATACGTAGAGCTTTGGTGATGGACTGGTGAGGTTGGTGAGGTCGGTGAAGAGGGCTGCGCGGGCGTATCGATTCGCAGCGGTGCAGGTCTGTTTTCCGGTGGCTGAAAGGTGTGTGCCTGCTCTGAGTGTGGTGTCGGGGTGGTAGAAACCTCTTCCATAGGATCAGGAGCCGACTCTTCCTGCTGCGCAACTGCAGCCGGCTCTGTATCGTTAATTTGTTCAACCGAATCGTGTCCAGCAGCTCCATTCTCGACAGCTGCCGTGGGGCCTATTTTTCAGCAAGGCGTAAATCAAGAAAGTATGGCGTGATGGGTTAGATGCATACTGGGATGTGACAATGTAGCCTCCAGTCTGTGGAATGTTGCGCCGACATACTCTGCAGTGGCATCTCTTCTTCAATCGGGTCGTCAATCTCGACAGTATCTTCCAAATCAGCGAACGTTCGACAGAGAGGACAGAGGAAGCTAGGGTGATTAGCCACCAGCATGGGCCGGATACACTTGTAATGGTACACATGCGAACATGGTGCCACAAAGAGCGACTGAAAGGATGCAATGCGGAAGAGGCAGATACAGCAGTCTGTCGAGCTGGCAGCGTTGGCGGTTGTTAAAGATCGGATAGCCTTAAGAGTGTTCTCTCTAACATGATAAAGGCGTCAAAAGATATTACGGGGTGAGTTAAGAAGCACAACTCATGACACGCATCGTCTACATGCACAGGGTACATAAAAAAGGGGTTGCAAGGCCAGGGAGCGATAAGCTTCTAACCCATGACTCTCATAGAAGCGATAGAAAATGAACATGCTGACAGAATTGCTTGAGCTAATGCGAGCATGTTCTCACCTAAAGGGATTGGCCTGCTGCTGCCACGATCGATTCAACTCTAGTCGCATTTTGACACATCGGTATATCTCTACAAGAACAGCAGGATGGTCAAACTCGGTTCTGTGCAAGCTGTAGTGTAGACACTAAAGCTATTTCGCCCAAGATTGAGTAGCACCGGTCCAAGTCTGGGTCATTGAATCCAGGCCTCGTGTTTCGAACACTGACTGCAGGCGCTTTAGTCTTGTGATCACAAAAAAAATAATTTTCGTTTGTGTTTATGCGTGTTGCCCCCTGTGTGCCGCCCACTGCCTGCTCATTTACTGTTGTGCTGTCTGGTTCAATGGCAGTTTCCTTGACCCAACTCCAAATTGCGCCAATCCTCTTCGTTCGCTCTTGCGGTCCTGTCGACTCCTATGCTGCCCGATGGGAGGCCTTGTTTTTTGTACTACATATTAATTAATGCCTGAAAGACTTACCCTGTGTGCCTCCTTGGTAATCCACTCCAAGCTGGATGATATCACCA
The DNA here is from genome assembly GCA_025201705.1 of Dissophora ornata. Classification (NCBI taxonomy): domain Eukaryota; kingdom Fungi; phylum Mortierellomycota; class Mortierellomycetes; order Mortierellales; family Mortierellaceae; genus Dissophora; species Dissophora ornata. The sequence continues at coordinate 62,226 of MU616607.1, forward strand.
TCCTTGAGCGGTGTCGGCTTCGACTCTACGCCAGGAGGCGACAGTCGAGTGTGGTTGAGAAACGTGCCCGAAGACGATTTCGTGTCTCGAATAAAGAACTACATGTGACAGACGCAAGGCAGTTGAGAGGTCAGTACGGTGAGAAAATCGTTCAACAAATAAGAGATGCATTATGCTAATGTTTGGATAGGGTGTGCACTCTGGCCTTTGTCGCACGATGTCATGCAAAAAAAAAAAAAAAAAAAGTGTAAAAAAAAATGCGTGTGGAGCAAGAGGGAAGCGTCGCACCCATTTTCTTGGGCGTACAAACATGAACTAGACACCATCTGTCCTGCCATGGGTTCTCAGTTGTGAGCAGAGCGCGAATATTCAAGGTTGTTACCCTCCCTCCTTTTGCTTTGATTCGTTTGCGCTCTTTTTTTTTGTGTAATGATAGGGAGGGCCTACACAAAAATGCCCAATGCCCAATATCCTGTGCAAACCATCGGTCCCCCATGACCTCCTGCGAATATCAATAGTCTGCCGGAAAATTAAGCTTTTCTGGCGTCGCTGTAGATGGTGCTCGAGGTCTGGTCCTTGTTTTATCTCTGGTGGATGAATGAGCAAGACGGAGGAAGAGCGCACAGATATTTTAAAACGAAAAGGGGGTAAGGGATCCCATCCCGCCCCATACAATAAATGTCATTTAAAGCTCACATTGCCAGAAACCGGCCACCATGTCCCCTTCCATCCTTGTCTATTCCTAGTCCTTCCGATGTAAACAACCTGCTTGCTGAACATTCCATTGTCCCATCGGGGTACATGTGTCCTGCGGTCTCATAGTCTTTGGCTGAGATCGCTGCCGTTTAACTTTTTTCTTTAGTTGTTGCTGTCTGTGTTTGTTTGTCATTGGCGTCAGGTGCATGGTGAGCGCATCACATCGAGACTGGACCATCGCACCAAATGAAGTAAGGGCAGGCACCAATCCAAACAAAAACACCCAACCAAAAAAAATCGAGCCCCGAACTCTTTGTACACAACGGACATACACAGAACCAAACTCTCCACAAACACGGGTTGAGCAACGTACCTCACTCGGATAAAAAAAAAGAAAAAAAGAAAAAGAGAAACCAGCCGGCCGCCTCACCACCAAACCAACCCATCCAAGGGTTGGTCCTCACAACCAACAACCACTTGGTGCATAAAGGAAACATAAAGCTTGTACCTTTCCATTCTCTGTAAAAATCTCGGCGTGGCCTCGCGAAACGACTTTGGACTTGAACGTCACCCTGTTTGGCAGCGTCTGCTTGTCTGTGAAACGCCCGATTTTGAGCACAAAGCCCTCGGACACGTCCTTGTCCACGACGTCAAAGTGGAGGGACCGTGGTGCGTCTAGGTGAGGGACAATGCGGATATGGGGCACTGGTGCTGTTGTTGTGACCGACGTGGATCCAGCAGCGGTGGCGTTCTCTGTTCCTGCAGCAGAGGCAGCGGTAGAGGGGGAGGCCTGATGCGCATGGGTGCTGTTTGGATGAGCGCTCATGCTGTGGGGCAGGGACAACGCGAATGGTACGAGGAAAGGCAGCTTTGCGAACGTTGCAGAATAGCAAGAAGGAAAGTAAGGATAAAAGATGGATGATTGTGAAGAGACGAAAGAGCGAAAGAGGCGAGAGGTTGTTGTCTCTTACTGCAGAGAGAGGGAATGCAGTAGCTGGAAGGAAGGAATGAGAAGTGATGAGGAAAGAGAGAGAAGAGAGAAAGAGAAGGAGAAGTAAGCACGAAAGTGTAAGCTCAGATGCAAATAAAATAAAAAGAGCGGCAGATCGATGACATACCTCGTGTGGTCATCCGCAAGTCGGTCTGCTGTAGTCCGTGTACTTGATCTCCCTACGGAGTCGCGCATGAGGCATCCTCCCTCTCCTCCCCTAGGACCAAACAACGCCTCCCTGGCATGCAATACAAAGACGCGTGCATTCTTGTACATGTCCAGTACATCCAGATCTGGCATGCTGTCGTGTGTCAACCATCTTGGTCGTCATGTCTTTGTGGTCGGCAGATCCATTTTCAGGCTGCACGTTGTTTGTTTCATTCGCCCTAGCTTTGTTTTCTATTCGCAAATCATCAGCCATGTGCACCATCCTTATTGTCGTCCTCTCTTCTCTCTGTCTCGGGTGTCGAGCGCCTCTTCAAATACTGCTGCGAATCCTCCCGGACACCCTCCGCATTGTTATCGCCGCCCCCTTTTTTCTTACTGTGTTCGCATGACCCACCAGCTCCTTGGTCAGAGATCTCTGCATCTTCTCACATCAGCCATGCGGTGTTTATTGCGGTGTTTATTGTCTTTTTTAATGTCTGCATGCAGCTCATATCAATCGCAAGACACTGCACTGTTGCATTGTATATCGTAAAGAGTGCGCTTTTTATTTTCCTAACACATGACAACTCACTTCTGTAATACGAAATCCTTCGTCAGATCCAAGCCCTTCATATGCGTATTGGTGATCTTCATCTTGCGGTTTCGTCGCACTGGTTTCCTCTTTGGAAGATCGCCGGGTCCCTTCTTGTCAAACACCTGCATGTGAGTCAGGCCAGCCTTTTCAAGCTCCTTGGGCAAGTCGATCTCGTCAGGGACAACCAAGCCATGCCAGATATCGCGGAACTCTGTTATTTGGTTTTTTTTGTTCGATTATGAGGGGGAAAAAAAGATAGCAACAATGGAAAAACAGCTCAGCGAAAACAAAACAACAAAAGCTTTCTGCTGCTATTGCATAGACAATAGCGTTGGTGGAAATAAATACATTACCTGGCTCCATTGCAGTGTTGTATCGCTGGTCATTCCAAAATAGCACTCTGGGATTCCCGTCCTTATTCCGTACGACCAGTATGCGTCCCTCAGCTGCCAACTCTTCGACCGCCTGCGGGAGTTTTGAATATGAATCTTTCAATTCCTTGTAATCCATTCCTCCTTCGCTCTTTTTCTTTTCCAGCATCGCAAACAGATCCTCTTTGCTCTTGATTTGATATGTAGGCTGAAAGACGAAAAATCATTGTCAGCGACGGTTTGTTTCATAATCAAATACGATGTTGTTGTGAAGCCATTGGAACAAAGCCATACCTTGTACGCAAATGTGGCATCCCGCTCGTCAAAGCTCACTTTATCGTTCGACTTTAGAAGTTGGTAGAGCTCCGGTTTGGCATCCAGATCAATGTTTCCCTTGCGCTTCAAATCCTCGACTGTCTGGGGTTCGTCTTCAGTCTTTAATAAAGATAAGGAGATAGTCAGCATGGCACACATAATCCAGAACTAGAATTTCATCTTGTTTTGCTTTTCCACATCGCCGATGATGAATATGTATACATATATACCTTGAGGAAGTTGATGGCATTGAGGAGCAAGCTGTTGATATGTTTTCCCGTTCCTGTATCCTGCGGTTGTGAGTAGACTACCGATGAACAAAAAAAAAGAAAAAAAAATAGTTAGCTCCAACACTTTTCAAAACAGTAGCTTGCTTCTGGCTTCGCAAACCTGCGCCCTGCTTTCTCTTCATACCCTCAGTCTTCTTCTTCTTGCTGGTTTTGAAGACTTGGAGTCCATTATTGTTTGGGTTGGCATTCGAGCCTGTATAGAGTGGACCCTCATTCTGGGATGCGATTGGCTGAACAACAGCGCGCTTGATGATGGGTTGATCAGCAAGGCGCTTTTTGAATTCACTGGTCGCACTCTTAAAATGTGACATGGTTGAGCTTTCAGTCTGATTGATGAAAGAAAAAAGCGCATCCTTCATTAAATAGCAAGTTGAGGCTTCGATTGTCCACGTGATTTTTCTTTGAAGAAAGAAAAAAAAAAAAAAAAAAAAAAAAAGCGCGTTGCTGATATTCAAAAAAAAGTCTGCTGCAGATGTGAAAGCCTGCGCGTTTCGACTCGCAACACCAAGAGACTCATTTCAATGAATGCGTCTTAAGATATATTTATTTACTTGTGAAGACATAGCACGAAGAAAGGACAAGAAGTCGTCCAGCGTCAACTTGGTCCTACTATACATTGATGAGGCTGTAGATACATTTGAAGTCGTGGATCGAACCAGGTGTGCTTCATATGAATGAAGCAAGACGATGAACGATAAGACTTCGGAATATGTTAAAAGCCGAGGCGTCTCGATTCCCTAAAGCAAGAAAGACAGGCAGTTGGCCGACTTGGCAGTCGAAGGATCGAGCTGGTTGAGAACAAACTGCAGAACCACAAAGGAGTTAACCATAGTCACTACATGTAGAGCCATATGAGAAGTGGTTAGTTTAAAGAGTTTAGGACAAGTCGGTGGGGTACAAGGTATAAAATAGGGAGCTTCTGGTTGACAATCTTACAGTGTTCGTTCAGGGAAAGGAGGCAGAGGTCCTGAAGCACAACATTGGTGACGCCAGCGGAGTTCTGGAAGCCTGTCTTGTAAGGGGTGACAACCTCGTCGTATCTATCATTCACCGTACCAGGACCGGAAACAATGGTTAGCGTGATAAACAAGGGCAGCAGCGCTCAACTTCAGTATAAATCCAAACTATGCTTACTTGGTGATAATGTTCGAGTGAATGACACCCGGGGCCGTATCACCTCCTGCGTTCAACTTGGCCATGAATGTCGAGTCCGTCACCATCTCGTAGAACGACGGCGCAACCGTGTCAAAGAATGGTTGCAAGGGTGCAAAGATACCCCATGCTTTGGCCCACGTCGCGGCCGAGCTCAGAGTAGTGCCATGGGTGATTGGCGAGACACCGATGTGGCGGTAGACCTTGCCAGCACCGCCCAGGTACTTCATCCAGTATCTCGCGAGAATGCCGCCTTGGGAATGGCCAACAATATCGACTTGCTTCACATTCATCTTGGCCAGGACATTATCAGCGAAGGTTGCCAATTCTTGCGCAGAGTCCGCTATGGGAGCCAGACCCCCAAATCCAGGAATGTCTTTGTACTTGCCATATGTGAGTCCAAAAACACAGTAACCGCGATTGATGAGTACTGGAGCGAAGGTCCACCACGAGTCGACGGTAAGCAGGGTCGAATGGACCAGGATCACAGGACGCGGGTGGGCGGCAGTCAGCTTGCAGTTGTAATTATTCATGCCGGAAATTGCGCGTTTTTGAAGACCGGTAGCTGGAGAAGCGGCGCTCATAGGGAGAGCAGCAACTTGGACGGTCGAGACTGCCAAGAAAGCGGCAAGTGTAGCGCTCAGGACAGAGGAGATGGCAAACTTCATGGTTGATGGAGTGTTTCGTATATCCGTGGAGGAAGTGAAGGGTGGTGCAGTTAGTTGCAGGTAGAGCTAGGAAGAGGAGAGGTGGATGAAGATTAGCTGAGGGAGTGGAGAAAGTGTGCGGGGCGACCTCGCTTTTTATACCCTTTCCACTCAATCGTTTTCTCTGGTTACTCGCTAAAAGGTACCTGTGGAGGGGGTTAGCAGCAAGGATCCTGTGCACTCGGTGCTACCATGCGCCCCAGTGGGAGCAATATCTGTGAGCAAGACAAATACATTCCACAAGAGACATGGCGGTAGGCGTTCAAATACGTTCTATTGTTGTAGATAAGCACTACGGTAAGCAATGTCATTAGCGGAAATGCAATATGCATGTATGACGCCGACTGTTGTGGGGGTGGGATTACCAGGTACAGTGTACTGTATGCCAGATTCCCAATTGCTGTCACTATTTTCTGAATAGGACAGAATAGAGCAAGAGCTGTAACTAACCAACGCCGACGACTAATTGTAAAGGTCACGATGAAATTGATGCTGCACTGTGCAACAATATTCATTTTATAGTTATTTTCCCCCCATTGGAACAGTGAGAATGGTGGGAAGTAAGAATCGGGGATCTAAGTCGATTGGTTTACCGGGTATTTACTCCGACAAACGGAAAACCTGCTTCAGCGGCGCAAGGACATGCAGGTATGAATATCGTAAAAACACAATCCTCTACAAAACATGGAAAGAGCCTTTGTATTCTCCAAACACAAAAACAATAGAGGTGATTTACCGTGCTTGATGAGAGGGCCATTATCATGCTCTCGCCAGTGTTTTGATCCAAAGAATCCTCTTACCAAGCAGCTTCCCACCTCCAACGACTAATTCGGTAAGGCATATCGGCTCCTAGCCTGAGGCTCTCAAAATATTGTTGACGTGTCCCTGTTCGATATTTCACTTGCATACACTAGATATAAAAAATACATTGTGCAAGTTACCCGGCGCAGGTTTCCTGGCGCAGGTATGAGTACGTGTACATGCGTCTCGTCAACTCAATCCCTCCACTTTGTTCATCATCGCATCTCTCCTCCACACTCAAAGAGATGGCAGAGTGGGGAGTCTCCTCAATGAGAATGCTATATGCATATGGATGCAGACTACCAGCTCGTCCATCGTGCAGGCTACCAGCTCGTCCATCGTGCAGAGCTACCATACGCCTGCAGGTCTTGCATAGCAACTGAGAACGTATACATACGCCAGCGTGATGTGTTTATGTGGATTGTGTAACATGTCCTCTGGTCGATTCCTGGTATTCGATCCTTGGACGCATGTGCTTCTCCACAATCCACAAGCGGACTTGAAAAATCGAGGAGTATATACGAAAGATACAAGCAAAAGATGTCATGGTCGGTCTGTTGGCGCTGTTTGCTTTTTGCTACACAACCCCGGCGTTGTGGGGAAACTATATCCCCCTTCTGCCCCTGTCATTCTTCACAGAGCCTTTTTTTATTTTCTTGGTCGCTATTGCGTCTCTGCAGAGCCTTATATGACATATAGATAGCATGGGGCAAAGAGCGATGGGGCGTGTAAAAATATCCATTGGTCATCTGACATCAATTGCATACACCTGGTCATGGTGCAGTCTCTAGAACGCCTCATCAAATTCCTGCAGCTCATCTGCTTTTTTATCATAAAATTCACCGTCGCATTGCCTTGAATCCAGTCCATTGGGCATGAGGGGGAACTGCATCTGTAGTAAATTACGTCCAAAGTCTACATGTAAACTAATACTAGAATCTCGTGAAAACGCGTTGTTTGCAATATACTCTAGTATTTGTTAATAGCCACGAGGGTAATCAGGAAGAGGATGGTTGCGTGATTAGCTTTGTATTTTTTAATGGCAACAGCCTGCTTATCCAAATCTTAAGTTATTTTAATCGAATTGAGAAGCGTGGTTTTGTCGTTGTAGATGAAGATGGCGTAGAACAAGTAGTTGTTGGATTGGGATGATCACTGCTTGTCGATCTCATCCTTGTCTGTAACTCGCGCATACGACTTCCGCTACTACGGCTGCTTGGCGGTGTTGTTATGGTCGGGTCTACAGGAACTCCTGCAGAAGGTGCCATAGATGTTCCTCTGGAGTGATTAGAGAGTGGCGATGTCGTGGATGTAGGGTCAATCGAGGACGATGTCACTGCGGAAGTAGAATCTGACTTGACATGTCTCTGTGCACCGTTGGTTGAGTTCACAGACGTAGAGGACGAGACGTTCTTTGAGGTAGAGGGGAGTGGAGGCGCAGTGGCCGGTCGCGGACCAAAGAGGATTCTAACCCTCTCCATCTCCGTGTTCCAATGCGGTGAACAAAGTGTGTATTAAAGAGGTATAAAGCTGCCATTCTTTTCCATCATCTTGCCCCGCTTGAACGACGACTTGAAAATTGGTCCATTGCAGAAGCTACACCGTTGTGCAGTCTTGAGATATGCCCTCAGGTGTGCAGGAAGTGCCAAGGGAACTTGAATGCTGCCGCGCACAACCGCCCTGGCGGCTAGCTCCAACAACGTCGGCGGCGAATGCAAAGACGAATGCACAAATTCCTGGACAAGAGGACAGCGGCCCAACCGAAGCCTTCTCAGGTATTGGAGTTGACCGATCTCTGCTGGGAGGACTGAGAGTGGGTTATCATCCAGATCCAAGACTGCCAAACCTTTGAGCTGACCGATTTGAGTAGGAATCCAGTTTAGTCGGTTGTTGTCGAGGGAAAGCGAATTCAGTTTCGTGAGCCCACCAATGGTTGAAGGGAGACTTTCTAGAAAGTTGAACGACAGCTTTAAGTCGACCAGTTTGGTGAGGTGCTGGATTGAATCCGGTAGTGTAGTGAGGCTGTTTTTGGACAGGTCGAGCAAGGTTAGGTTGCGCATGTATCCAATTTCAGGAGGAATGCTGCAGAGATCATTACAACAACTAAGTAATTCCATGGAGTGATTCCGCTATCAGTAAAGGCTCATTCACTTTACTGCCCAAAAAAAAAATGAAACGGCCCGCAGCATGCAATCGGAGGCTATCTTACATTTGAAGGCAGGTCGCCGAGGACAAGAGACGGATGTTGGAAGAGAGCTTTACAATACCGTGGGAGCAAAGCCCAATGTTGGTGAGACTCGGCAGTTCCGAGAACGGTATTGAGCTGAGGTGGTCCACGTCTTCGTCCGCGGTCATCGTCATGGAATAGTTCAAAACTGAGTGGCTGCCAGGTCCTAGAACTGAAGACGAGTAGCCAGGAATCGAAGTGCCGACCTTCTTTCCTTTCCTGACCCTCCCTGCTCGATTGTATGTGCCCTCGCTATATCTATTGTCTCCATGATCGAAATCCTCGTCAAGTACTTCATCTTCAGCGATTAAATGGTGCTTATGACTACCAAAAAAATCCTGGGGCAAGTGGACGACAGCCTCATAGCTATCACGATCCATCCATGCGCCGATCTCTTTACCATTTGTATATGACCCGTCAGTGTTATATCGTCGAAGTGTCGTCTGAAGGCGATATTGATCCGGGAGGGCATGAATAATTGGCTCGGCATCGAAAAAGTTGAACGGTGCATCCTTTGGGCCATTCTCCAGTGGATCGGCAATTCCCAAGGCGGAGATGATATCCATTTCACGCCTGTTGTTTTGGCTCTGCCTCTTCTTGTCATCATAGTCATCCTCATTCTCCTCTTCCAGCTCTGTCAGCCCCTTCTGGGTCATCCTGTAAGAATGCTTTTGGAGGTGAGAGTGTTCAATGTGGCGCTTCAATCGCACTTCATCCTGTTGACCGACTCCAGCCTCTCCCATTATTTCACCCTGAAGTGCGTCACTTGGCTGCGAGGCTGTCGACAATGACATCGCGTTGCTGGCAACAACAGAAGCCGTGGTGATTGTGGGAAAGATTCGCCAGTGCCGCTGATGCCCACCAGATTAAGTGACGCGTCTGGCCCGTCTGTTACAGTGACAGGGGACGACAACGAAGAGCCAACGCCTACTTGTGAACAGGGGCTAACAGTCGTTTCATGATCAGACAACAAATGCTGGCGAGAGTTGAAATTCGAGAGCGACTCCTGCGTGGTAGAGCGAGAGTAGGGGACACTGCTTTCGTGTCCTGAATCGTTACTGTTATTTAGCAATGGGTTTATTCTACGTCCTGAGCCAGACGCGATCGCGTAAGCAGTGTTGGAGCTGAATAACTGCTCACCCTGATCCTGCCCAACGGCATGCCACTGCAGTTCGAATTCAGGACCCTGATTCAGGATCGAGCTCAGAGAGACAATATCTGCATTCTCTGAATTCGCTTCTTCTACACTCGAGTGAGAAGCAAGGGAGAGTGCTGCGGTCGGCGATCCAGCTGCTTCTCCGCTGGAATAGAATATGGGGCTCGGGATGATCCCATCCTCTGTAAGATGTAATCGATGCGGCTGAATAGGCGTGACAGAAGTCGAGTCCGCGCTCTTGATAAGTAAGAGACGATGTGCCAGACGCCGTCGCCTCGAGGCCGGGTATGACGACGCAGAGATTGTGCTGGTGTGATCCTCTTTCCGAGCATGCGTGTAACCAAAGGGCAGCTTGGCGTGCTCTCGCGAAACAGTTGCGCCCATATTTGTAAATCGGCTCGCGAAAATTTCTTGTGCGGCTCCAAATGTGGCAGTTTGTGTGGGAGGACAGTGATATGGTTTTTCTTGGACGGCCCTGAAAAAAAAAAGATCTGATTGAAGTTGACGAATGCATGAATGCCGCACCGAAGGGCGGGAGGTGTAGATGAAGTGGAATGGGTCCAAGATGTAGCGCGAGAGAGGAAGGAAAGAATGTTGTTATATGGGACTACAGGACTACAAAACAAACAAAAAAAAAAAAAAAAAAAAAAAGGGCGGGGGAACGGTTTTGAAAGTAGGGAGAAAGTGTTAGATTTACACTGAATGTTCAAAGTCCAGGGTCATCTGTACTCCTTGCTCAGTGACGGGGTTAACGCAGCCAACGTTGAAATCAATCAAAGGAGACAGGGAGAGTGACAGGGACGGAGAGAATGAGAGTATATGGTCAAAAGAGAGCAAACAGAGAATATAAGGATGGAAAGCAAAAGTGGAGGCGATGTCAATAGAACCACATATCCATCTGGATGGCAGCTGTTTACTGATCACTGCGAGTGAGACGAAAAGCGCGGTATTGAGCAGCGTTGGTGTTGTTCAATGACAGGCAGAGGTGGCAGTCGTGACAAGACAGCACAGCGTTTCAACTTTGTCAAAAGGAGGCAGCGGAGAGAGCGGAGGCGCCACGGAGGGTTAGCTGGGAACTGGGGCACAGTAGTGATACTAGCGGAGACCAAATTAAAAGCACGAGCGTAAGCCAGGCACAGCCTGGGAGCGGAAACATGGGTGCATGCGCTGGTGCATGGATAGACAGCGATAGCCGAGACCAGATGGGGGTATTGTGTCTCTACTATGGCTGAGCAGGGGTCTTTTTTCTCTTTTCTGGAAACCTAATCAGGCAAAGAGGAAGGGAGAGCAGCAGGGAGATCATGCGCTCCATGTGAGGTGTCGGTATCCAGCAGGATGTACGTTTGCTCCCCACTGCTCCCGTCTCTTTGCTGTTCTGGTGTACCTCGTGCCTCATACAAAACCTTAGACTTACCACGACGGTGGGAAAATAACAGCACCTGCTAAATCGAGAAACGAACAGGTGTTCCCTTCCTTGCCGTGCAGCTTGCTTGCATTGCGAGCTGTGTCCGTATTCTTTCTTTGCGCTCCCGTGATCCATCTTGCAATCTCATCTCATCCCATTCAACGCACATCCCACCAGATCAATCTCACCCACTCCACTCCACTCCCCCACTCCCCACTCTCTTTTCCCTCGCACCACACTCTGAACAGATATTCTATAATCAATCGCCACACCCTTCTTTGCCTATGCTCGACTGCGACGAAAGCATCGCCCTCGTACATGTACAGGAAGAAAGTAAGAGCAACAGCCTTGCCCGTCTCTCAATTCTCGCTCCACTAAAGCCCAGCTCCCCCTAGACAAGGCTGGCTGGAACAGGGAAAATGAAATACAATCGGCGTGGACCGTCCTGTCCTGCGAGAGGACGTTGGACTTGACAATGGCAACTCTTGGACAGCTAGTCCAATAAAAAATCGAGCCTTTCCTCTCCTTGGATGTTCACTCGAAGACCTGCTCCCTCACTGTACTTTCCAGGTTCATTGGGAAACAGCGCGTGTTTTTTTGGGAATGAAAAAAGTAACACGCTCAATTGACACATGCTGACACTATTTTTTTGATCTTTGTAGCTGCTGGAGGAGACTGGACATCCAATTTTGTAGCAGGGACAATAGGAGGTAACACTCATGAAAAATGGCGAAGGCTTGGTGGACTGAAATAGATGCACGCTGATCTCACGTCATGCCTCGAGCTAAAGAAAGGCACTGATGGACAGAGCCACCTCCTAACTACTGCAGATCTTGACTTCAGGCATAGCGGGATTGTGTGTTGGTCATCCATGGGGTAAGTCACTCATGTTGTCTGGTTGGCGATATCGGAACTTTTAACGAGTGCATGATCACTTATCTTGTGCATCCAAACAGACACTGTCAAGGTTAGACTCCAGTCCAAGGAGCTCGCCAGCAAATACTCAGGGACATGGAACTGTTTCTCGACAATATTGAAGCAGGAGAAGGTACGCTGCCTAAACACATGTTTATTGGCATGTTGCACAGACAAGGTGCGCGCCTGATTTTCAACTCACCCAAACTCACCCAAACTCACCCAAACACGCGCAATTGATCCTTGTTATCGTCTAGGTGAAAGGCCTCTACAAGGGCATGGTAAGCTTCAATAGTTGTCACTCCATGTCTGATCCCAGGTTCATGCCAATGAATGACCTCACACTGACTTTGTTGCTTGATTGTTTCGCTATCTTCCTCCTCCCCTTGTCTGATGATCTCGTAACATTGATCCTTTATTCCAACTGGCCTTGAAATCTATGGAAACTACACTGAATATGTTTTAGGCTTCCCCAATGGTAAGCCAGAGAAAAATGAACAGCTCCCTCGTGATTGGACCTTCCCTTGTTACTGACGACATACTGAAACACGATGTCCTTCTTACTTCCTTCCTAGGTTGGAGTCGCATTGGTGAACGCACTTCTCTTTGGCGTCTATGGTTTCTTCATGGACATTCAGATGAAAAATCCTAGTGACGATCCTACGTTATTGCAAATTTACCTGGCTGGTACAGGATCTGGCATCGTCAATAGGTAGGTACAACATCTCCGAGCTCCCTCTTTTGATACACTTCAGAGTCGCATCCATACTGACAATTTCCTCTGTTTTATTCTTGCATAGTTTTATCAGTTGTCCGATGGAGTTGTCAAAGATTCGTCTACAGAATCAAGATCAGGCAACCAGCTCAAAAGGAGGCGCCGGCACATTCTACAAGGGGCCAATGGATTGCTTCAAACAAACCTATCGTCAAGGCGGTGTTCGAGCATGTTACCGTGGATTGTGGTCCACAATCTTGCGAGAGACTTCCTATGGACCATACTTCCTGAGCTACGAAATTTTTTGCAGAGCACTGACACCTGAGGGACAAAGGACGCAGGACCTGTCAAGTGCAAGACTTGTTGTCGCTGGAGGATTTGCAGGCATCGCTGGCTGGATGAGCACATACCCAACAGGCAAATGAAGAGACCACAATATTTAATGTCCTTCCTTCTTGTTAGTGCTTCGCAAAATTTCCTAACCAAGACCTTTGTTGTGCGTAGATGTGATCAAGACCAGGATCCAGTCGCAGCTCGACTCCATACCAAAAGCACAACAGTTCAAGGGCGTTTGGGATTGCACAAAACACATGTACCGGGAGGAGGGTTTCCGGGTCTTCTTTAAAGGTGTCAACGCAACGGTGATCCGTGCGTTCCCATGCAATGCTGCAACATTCTTGGTCTACTCGCTGGCCTTGCGGGCGTTGATGCCTGCCTCAGATGAAGCCCTGGCATGACATTAACATGTTCTTATATTTTCGAAAGGTGTAAAGCCAGCGCAAGGCATCAGTAAACGTATCCGACAACATAGAAATAAAATGTATATCTGTCTCTGGCAATTGGACGCGCGTGTTACCAACCGCGTTCTCGTGACCGTCGTCATTGCATGCACAACAAATTGTTTTTGAGACTTTTGCATTCAATTTTTCACTTGAACTCCATTCCTTCACTCATTCATTCTCAATGGCTGCCACTCGAGTCCCCATTCGGCAGGACAGATCGCTGCTCAACCCAAAGTTCGAGGGCTACAAGCTCGACTTTCTAGAAGAGTCGCGCCAGCACTTTGTCCCCATTGGCGCCCCCGGCCCCGGTGTCGTCGTCCCAAAACTGCCCTCCGCTACCAAGCTTTCGTACAGACAGATCCAGTCTAGGATTCGCCACAACCACCTGCACCCGGGTTGGAACTCATTCAAGCCGGCCAAAGGCGGTAGCAGCAACGCTCGAGGTGGAGTCCTATTTGCTATCGATGAGGATTTCATGCTGATCGCCCTTCAATACGAAAAGGTAGCCGACATGGCACTCATACGGATCTCCTGTTCTACATTCTTCCACGCCAGATCGAGCCAAACTTGACATTCGCTTGATTGCTTCTCTTTGACCCGTATAGACAGCATCTAGACTTAGAAGCAAAAGGCTGCTTCAAATACCAGCGCCTGCAGTACCCCTCAATTTTTATCTCGAGTTCCCGTCAGTCAAGCCCTTGTCAGAGGATTACATCCTCGCCTCGGATGGCGCATCAACATTTTATCTGATCCGACTCTCCTTCACAGGAATCGAGTATGAGGCGAAAATCGAGGCATGCACCAAATTCCAGCCGGAGGGTTTATCTGAGGCGGAAGCGACAGCTCCCTGTGTATTGTTAGAGGCAAAGGCATTTTCAGTTACAAACAGCGACAATGAGCGATCGATGGAGATCAAGTTCGTGGTGTGCTACACCTCCAACGATGGCTTTTATTCTTCAGAGCCGTCTCCACATCGTAGATCGGATAAGAAGACGATGTTCATTGTTAGCCTGTGCAGCGCTGTCTGGGATCGTCCACTCGCAAACTCAGTAGTATCGTCAGATACGGCTATGGATGTGGATGGGAGCGTTGCGCCTGGGCCAGACGGACAGCAGATAAAGGCACTATCCTCGCGGATTATTCACTCTATTAGGGGAACAGAGATTCCGTTCTATTGCGCACTGGATCCGTCGAATGAGGGTTATGTCATCGGCAGCAATTCAACATATAAAGCTACCAAAGAACCTGTGGCTGCTCAGGCGACCCACTACTTGGAGCCAGGATCAGAAGCGATGGATTTGGATGGCACTGATACCGGGGTGGTACCTACTCCAGAGCCTCCGTACATTTGGACGCAAACAGAGACCGATGTTACTGTCTGCTTCGGTCTGCCCAAGGGCACAACCAAACATGCGATCCACTGCAAATTTACTCGCCAAGGACTGCAGCTCCAAGTCAACCTCTCACAACCATCTGATCAGGCAGTTAGGATGCCCAATCTTGATAATATGCCTCTCTTTGATGAGATTCAGCCGGACGACTCTTTCTGGACATTGGAGAGTGGCGCTGGTATTCTCACGCTTAGTCTGGAAAAAAAGAACTCAAAGACTAGGTGGACTCAAGTGTTCGCAGAGGGCATGGATACAGATCCGGTCGAGGAGACGCTCGATCCATCAATGTTTGCAGAGTTTAAAGGCGCATTAGAGAAGTATACGTCCGGTCAAGCCAATGCTGGGCCAGGCAGAGAGTCGACTATTTTACCGTCACTCGCACAGGATCCACAGGAAGACATTGATGAGGAAGGTGAAGAGATCAAGTTTTCGTGGATCCAGGCAGAGAATGGACATGATATCGTGCGCGCTACGACTATCGGTACCGGGCATGACTGGATCGGACAGGCATTCCCCAGTTTCGAGGGCAGCTTGGGTGACGAACAGCCCTTCCGCGTGCCAACTGTATGTCTCAAGCATGATGTCGACGGCCTCGTCTATGCGATTCATCATATTCCCGGCTCTGTTCCTTCGCAGTCATCTATCCAGCAGTCAGACGGCATCATGAGATTCGAACATACGAGCACGTTTGATGCATTGGCGTTTGTGCAGGCGTCCAAGAGAGAGAAACGCTTCGTGATGCATGATCCTCAGGGCCGGTTTGCTGTGATTGTGGAATCAAGTAGAAATGTGTACATCTACTGGCACACTGTCGACCACAAGCTGAAGCAAGAGCGGCAGACTGTTGTAGACGTGTCCAAAGGGCAGCAGGTTGATGTCATCGGATGTCAACTTATCAGCGATGGAGTGCTTGTGATTCTAATGGAAGGCAAGCACGGAGCGCTGGTCATCGATCTGAACCGGGCATAGTGTCACTGTCGAAAGAAATTGAATACAAACAAAACCACTGATACACTGCTTTATTTCGGTTGTTAATGGTGCGTTCTGGTCTTTGGTGGGCGTCCACTACCTTGCCTAAAATTCAAACGACCCTTGAAGACCTAATTTTGCAGCAGCAGCTTCTTCTTTGGCTAACGAAGTGGTGCAAAAAAAAAGTGAAGTGAAGTGAGTGAGTGTATGTGCTGCACGGACGTCAGTTTGCCTAGCTTAGTGTAGTTAGTTCGTTTTACCTTTTGTATTCGCAAGACGCTGTGCGGCTGCTTCTTCACGTTCCTTGCGAACAACCGCCAAGCGAGCCATGTCCGCCTTTGCCTCGACAGTCTTTCCCTCCTTGTGCAGTTTCCAGTACCTCTGCTTTGCTGCCTCCTTTTCTGCCGCCTCTCTATCACACCAGAGTCGCAGATTGTTGCAGATCGTCAATTTAATATTAGAAGGCTGTAGTCAACAAAGATAACAAGCGATTAATTACCTCTCTTTGCGAGACATCTCAATGGGTATGCTCATATCCAGAGCATTGTTGGTTCCTTTCTGTCTCCTGATTGCTGCGGTCTCATGGTTTGGGTTGTGGACTTCGATGCCAGGAATGGACGTCCCGGAGTTCTTGGCCTGTGCGCACAATTTTTCAAAATTTCGATAGGAATGTTGTTATTATGACTCTTATCCTGGTTGAGTCGAATAAGGCTTGCTCATTATTCGATTGGAGCAATTGGAGAGCTTTTTCAACGGAAAAAAAAAAAAAAAAAACTGATCATTTACGGCGGTAGCTTCGCCCTGCGCAGAATCTGTCTCGGATTCTTCTGATTCTGCGTTGGCGGGCTCGGACTCTACTGAAGGTTCATCGTCTTCCTCAAGTTCCTCGCGATCCTAGAGTTGGTTGAGATTCAAAAAAAAAAGAAAATGTGTAAAAATGTCCGTGAGACAGGGCCCTGGCTTACATCTTGGAGTACAAAAATTGCGTGTTGATTTTGATGACTTGCTGTTTCTGGACGGCTTGTGTGAACAGCCTGGATTCGACGGCTGAATGTCCTTCCGCCACCTCGCTGCGGTTTTTTGAATTTACCTCCAGCCATTATGGAGGGAGAATGTAAGGGGTATTGGTAAGTTTCGAAAGGTAATGAAGACAATAACAACAAAAAAAAAAAAAAAAAAAAAAAAAAAAAAAAAAAAAAAAAAAAAAAAAAAAGAAAAAAAAAAAAAAGGTTGAGAAGTAAATTATATTCTAGGTGATGACTACGAGAAAAAGTGCTCTCGATTTTCTTTGAAGGGTATGACCCATCGTGAATGCAAATAGAAATCTCAATGACACACGCGATACAAATAGCCGCTGTATTCGTTCGGAAAGCTTTTTGTCCTAACAAAAAACGCCCAAACTTCATACACACTTGTTGTTCCTGAAATAAAACATCTTCTAGAGAGATATATTAATATAGGTCCAGTATTGACGATGCACTATGTTCTGCGTACCACGTTATATCGTTACCCAGAGGCTGAAAAAAAAAGCTACCCAGAGGTTGAAAACGGGTTGAACCTACAGTGAGTTCGCTGTAGGTGTTGTTCATGAAACTAGCAGAGCGTGCTGTAGCTACAAGCCCTGGCCCTGAACAAAATAAAAGTCTGATCCTGCGGGAGCTGTGCCATGCAGCACTTATTTTAGGCAGCACTATCCTTATTCCAAGTCGATTGAGTAACCCACGTCACTGAGTCTGCTCAGCCACATATCGAGGTCAAAAAGAGCAATGCACTCGACTTCATTTACTTGGTGCCCTCTCTCAATTATACACAACATGTCTGCCGTAAGTCATCAGAGAAGACAACAACAACCGGGCGTAGTTGCTCTGGAGTATCGTCAAAACAGTGGGACATCTTCTCTCGTGTCTTGTGTCATGACTGCCGCAGGACATCAGGAAACTTAGACGCACAGAGTCGGCCTTGAAGCCAATCACGATCGAGCGACTTTGATCAGGAAGGCGGCGTCGAAGACGCATCGCTATTTTGCCATGAAGATATCGACCACCAGATCTTCTGATTCATAACTGGAAGTTGCCAACAAAGAGAATTCATGCTCAGCAGCAGACCTCGGCTGGATATGGGCTTAAGGATCGTTATTATTAACGCAGCAATTGAGCTCTCTCTGCTTGTTTGGCAGTGGCAATGGCGAGACATGGATATAGTGCTGAACTTCAGGATCGAAAATCCAACTGAATTTCGCCTGTATACAGCCCAGCATGTGTGCCAGTAAATTAGAATATGTGGGGCCATAAACTAAGATGTATCTGTCGTTGCTTTTTGCGTATAGTTTGTTCCTGTCAACCCAAAGCCATTCCTCAATGATCTCACAGGAAAGGCCGTCATGGTCAAGCTGAAGTGGGGACAGGAGTACAAAGGATTCCTGGTCTCTGTCGATTCGTACATGAATCTGCAGGTAACGTCTCGTCACTACCTCCTGTCATCTACATATACTCGCATTCATTCACGGCAGAGCATACACTCACAATGTCATGTAAACGATTTTTATGTTATAGCTTGCAAACACAGAGGAATTCGTGGATGGAACATCCGCAGGAACACTGGGCGAGGTGTTGATCCGATGCAATAACGTCTTGTATGTACGGGGTATTGACGAAGAGTAAGCGTGCCCAACAACGCGTACCAATCGAAGGCGGGCGCAGACAACAATATCGTAGCATCAAACATCAAAGATCGAAATAAATTGATGGTTACCCAGGAATACTTTCGATTATTGTTGATGCCCTTGTCCTCTCTGCAAAACACGCGGTCTTCATTGGCGCACGATGCTCTACTGTTGGCGAAAGCCGTAATGCAACGGATCGACCCCCATGACATCCCAAAATGAGTACACAAACGGGTCTATCTCGGGATTTCCTAGGGCATAAGGTCGCAAATGAACCAAGTGATGTGAAATCTCGTATCCACCTGTTGACTTTAAGAGCGTTCACACGCTTTACGGCGCGAATCACTGATGATTTGGCCGCCGCCGCTCGAGAGCGACTGGAAGACTGTGGCCCTTGGCTAGCCTGTTCAGAGTAAAATGCTGGATATTGATATTTCTCACCACGACTTGATCTATGGGCATATAACGTTGTTGGAGGAATATTGCGACAAATAAGTAATAAGTGTCGCAGTTTGCCAAGGATGTGCACGATGGACATGTGAATGGCGCCTCAACTGTAAACTTGAGGGCGTCTATACGGTCGTCAGGGCCACGGGCTTATTCAAGATCAAGTGGTCGGTCTTCTTCCTCTCCAAAGTCGTGGCCGCGTCCTCGTAAACGTCTCATCCCCCACGACAACAACAATGCGCCAGCGTTGCGGATGCCGTTCAACGATCAATTCCCGTTCCGAGTCTGAGAACACGCCCCAAGATCCTGTTGTTGTAGATGTGGACTCCCACGGAACCGTAGCTCAGACGCGCACCATCGCTGCTCTCTCTACTGCGATCAGCCGTTGGAAAGCGTGGCCTATCTTCTTCCGCTCATGGTTTTCTTTCCACATACTAATCCAGGGCAGCTACTCGCTACGATTTGTGTGCTTCGCATTAGGTGTAAACTTTTTTTCATCACGTCGCACAGACCGTTCGTCCCAGACACGCACAGACGTCTCTTGTACACTCGACAACGTTAGTTGTCTTTGGAGTTCGGGGCAAGTCATTCAGGTATGTTAGAACATTATCACAGCAAACGTTTAGAGAACGTTAGTTAGTTCACGACACACCGAAAGTAGATACTAGGTGAGGTCGGCGCAACCGACCTCTGTTCGCCATTAAGATGAAATAAAATATAAGTGTGAAAAGTCGCGCTTTGCACCTCGTTAGAGCACCATTGTCCGTCGTGAACCCGACATCATCGATGAGGAAGAAGAATACGAGGTCGAGGCCATCATGGAACACCAACATCGCAACAACCGCCGAGAGTACCTTATCAATTGGCAAGGATACCCACGAGAAGATTGGACTTGGGAACCAGAGAGCAACTTGAGCCATTGCAAGGACCTCTTACAACAATACAAACGCGACCACGGACTCAAGACATGAAGGATTTATTTTATTTTTATTTTTATTTTTTACTGTGTTATTTTTTTTTATTTTATTTTTTTTATTATTATTTTTTTTATTATTTTTTTTTATTATTTTTCTTCTTATTATTTTTTTTTAAAAGGGGAAGGTGCAACAGATTAGTCAGCATCTGTATGTCAGCACTCGTATGTCAGCACCCGTACGTCAGCACCCGTATGTCAGCACCCGTATGTCAGCACCCGTACGTCAGCACCAGACCCAACTTGTATATATATATATAGCTGTAGTTCTAGTAATAAGATCCCCATCATTGCTCCAACTCTTGTTCCTGTCCCTTCCTGTCTTCTGCCTCTTCCGTTCCTGTCTTCCGTCCCCACTCGTTCCTGTCTTCCTATTGCAGGTAGATCGCTGCGTCGGGTTGGCTCTGTCGCATTTCAAGATGATCCAATCGGTTTTGTTCGCCATAAACCCCCAGAGCGCAAAATAAGGAAGATGCTGATGTTCCTGGTTTTCCGACTCCCACAGCAATCGCGCAGCAATTTCGTAAACTACGCTGTTAAGATTTGGATTCTGAGTGAACGCCACGATCGCCACTAAGGATCCGTCATATTTCGAGGTAACGTTATATTCATCCTGTCGAAACGCGGCCTCATCGTCGACGTCCATATCGAACGGCACCAAGAATTCGGGGCTAAATGACAGCTGGAGTTGTTCACGGAACCTCACAAGGATGGCATCCGAAATCTCACGAAAGAAGAGATAGGAACCCGGCAGATCTTCATCCTCGATAATTTGCCGTGACCTCATTCCGCAAAGAATTCGGTTTAGTATCGGAATGTATCTCGTAGGATGGAGATCATCATCTCCAGCAACGTCTTTCAGGAACCAAATGATGCTGTCATCCGGGAACGTTGGGCTGAGAGTGGAGGAAGGTATTGGCATGATGTGAAGAAGTTGGTTGTGGGAAGTAGTTTTAATGTGAAGGTGAGGATGTTGGAGTCTGCTATCAATCGTTGCTTTTATGGAAAACCGCCCCATGGTATGCATGACTGGAACTTTTGCGTAGCTGAATTGTAAACTTATTTTAAGACAATTCAATGGATGGATCATGCTGCTCGGATAATAGTGTGGTATCAGTGGCGTTGTCCTCAAACTGTTTGATGAGTTCCAGAGTAACTATATTTTAGCTACAAGCCCAATGTAAATAAACAAACGGACGCGAAAAACCAAGACGTGTAACTCGCTGTTTGTTATATGCGGTAGATTTGCGAATGAATTGTTTAACTTACCTTTATATAAGGAATGAAGTGAGTGTGCAGGGGGCTGGGATAATGTTTACGCTGTTTAATTCATATCAATACGTATAAATCGAGTATTTCCTGCCAGCTTCTCTTGACACACTCGTCTTCATTATTTTCTATCCACTAAACCCCCATTCAATGATACACTTACTCTCCTGCCCTCTGAGTCCACTCAATCCATTGAGACCTCAAGTGTTCCGTCCTCGCCTGCGCCACACCTGGATGGTGATGATGTCGATCAGATGCGCCCATATGTGCCTCCCACTCTCCAACGCGAAGATGCGTTCTATTATCCTCAAGATTCAGCCAGTCAAGACAAGGGCATCACTCACTCAAATGGCGATCCTTGGTACAGCAACCAGGCCGGCGATGTCCACCAGGGTTTACCTTCGTCTCTCCTGAACCAGAGTAACTTGGAAGAGGAGAACATGCCTCCAGAAGCACCTGCATCACCTCGGGTCCTTCTGGAGAACGGAAAAAACTCAAAGACTACCGCAGGTCGACCTTGATGATGACAACTGGTAAAATGAGAGAGCACATGGAGGCCATTCGAGACGACAACTTCGAGCCTAGAAATTACAAGGAGAGCGGCTATGCTTTACGAGGATCAATTCGAACTGACGGATTTAGGCTCCAGTTGCTCGCATTCAAGCTGAACGAACTTAATGCGGTCAAATACAGGCGTCTTCCACAAGACAAGCTACCGTCCCGAATCACTTCTACTCTCGGCGGCACAGATTACTTCCTGACGGAGATCAGAAATGTAGTGAAGGTCAAGCAGGACGTTACTGACCTCTGGGATTGTGATCCCGAACAAATCAAGATAATAGGCCTGGATCTA
>MU616608.1:0-42503 GCA_025201705.1 Dissophora ornata
GGAGGAGGAGGAGGAGGAAGGGAAGGTGGGATTAGTTACAAGGCCGAGAAAGGATAAAGGTGACTGAGTGGCTCGGTGGGTGGTGAGGTATTTAGGATGAGCAGAAGAGAGGGATGGAGAGATGGAGAGATGGAGGGATGGAGAGATGGAGAGATGGAGGGATGGAGGGATGGAGGGATGGAGGATGATGCGAGGAAGGATGATGATGTAGGCTGGAGCGGAGCTGAAGCGCTGGCGAGTGATGGAGAGAGAGAAAGAGAGAAACAGAGAGAGAGAATAGAATAGCACAGATGGGAAGAGCAAAAGACCAAAAGAAAAAAGAAAAAATAAAAAGCGACAAAGGGGCGAAGGGAAAAGAGCAGTTTTTTGGTGTAATAAATGGGCAGTTGCAGATGCAGCAGCCGCATGTGTTGTGCATCCACTATTATACACTAGTATACCCTATCCACTTGTACACTATTGCACTATTGTACACCACTCAATCGAAACAAGCACTGTGTCCATGTACAGAGCGACAAAGTATGAACAACAAGTCCCTTTGACCAATCAACGCCGATCACACACCCACAAAAGTAAAAAAAAAAAAAGCGAGAGAGCAAGACCTGGGTCCAATAGGCTCTGCTGTTCCTTTGTGTTGTGTCCACCGCACGCGCGAGAGGGACATTGACACACAGAGGGAGGAGACAACCCAGGACCACTCACTCTCTCTGACTCTCCATGAGACCACGGAGATCTGGATGGCACAGACGAACAATAAAAACATGATGAAATAGATAATGAACGGAGCTATCATCTATCATCGGAACAAGGGGGCGGGACAAGGAGAGTGTAACTGAGGAGGGGAGCAAATAGAAACAAAGTGGCGATGGTGATGTGCTCAGCTGTGTGTCTGTGTCTGTGTCTGTGTCTGTGTCTGTGCCTCTGTGTCTCGGTCTCTGTGTCTCTATCTCTGTCTCTGTCTCTCTCTCTCTCTCTCTTTCTCTCTCTCTTTTGCACAGCAGGAAACAATGTCCTTGGCTGACAAACACATTCCACATACACAATCCGCGTGGGGTGTGTCACTGGGGATAGACCAACGCACAAAGGGAGGTGCGTCTATTTCACTTGGTTCGCGTGTGTGTGTGTGTGTGTGCGTGTGCGGGCATGTGTCTCTCTGTGCGTGGGTGTGGGTGTGGAGTGTGGGGGGTGTGTGGTGCGATTTGATGGGAAAAGAGGATATGGATTCCAAGGGGCAACGACGACTCAGCCATGGATCCAGGATGTGGTCAAACGCGAGAGGGACGGATAAACATAACAACCACCCAACGACCACAGGCACGGACTGACTCGTGGGTGCACAAGGATAGGGGGTGGAGATGGGGGGGGAAAGGCGGATGGGTGGAACAATAGCATGTCTCCCTCCACTGAATGTGTTCATGTGCTGTGTGTTGGTGTCTTGGTGTGTTGGTGTGGTGTTGCATGGTTAGTGTGGATAGTAATCAGGCACGCGAGCTTACAAACAGATGAGTAAATGAGATGAGGAAAGAGGAAAGAGCAAGGTGCTGACGAAGAGGTCGTGTTTGTCACCGACCATTGATTGATTGATTGGTCATTGTACAAGGGATGGAAAACTCTTTTTTGTTGTTGTCGTCCCTTCGTGTGCGTGGGTCGAGAATAAGTTTGCGCGGTGTGGGGAGGGACACAAGGGACACATAGACGGGGCATGGGTGCATGGTCGAGGGAACTAGGGAACTCTACAAGCGTCGTCTCTCTCGTCTCTGGTATGTACCTCGAGGAGCTTTCTTCCGTGTTTACTGGCTCTGTTTCAACGACTGGAGGTTGACCCGACTGGAACGTGGCTTCTTGTCGATCAAAGAAGGGGGTGGAGGATAAGGGGGTGGCGCGGACGAGAGAGAAGAGGAGGAGGAGGAGGAGGAGGAGGTGGAGCGAACAATGAGGATGAACAATCAGCAGCGTTGGTTGATGATGATGAAAGAGAAAAGGTTCAGCGCAACCCTCTTTTGTGCGCTTATCGGACACGTACATGAAACCGTTTTTTAATCCGCTGCTGTACGTTGCAATATTTTTTATTTTATTTATTTTTTTCGTGGGTGGACGGGGTCCTTTCGAGAGCTTTTTAAGAGCGCGCCATTTTTTTGTCTGTTCATGTCCTCGGTGCCCTTCTCACTGCCGCAGCCTCTTCTTCCGTCGAGGCGAAAGGAGATCTTACCCGGAAGGTGCCCGTGCCTCAATTGCATCGGGGCGTGGCCCTGGCTGCATCTACCGCTCTGCAGACACGCAGAGCACTCAGACAGCTCATCAGTCTGCACCCCCAAATATTTCGATCCTACTGCGCTGCCCCAAGTAGAGTACCTTTTTCTATTTTCTCTTGTTATTCTCGTTCCTTCCAGACGACCATGCCATGGCACGCATGTTATTTGGCCTCGCATGTCACTGCTGCAACAACAACAACAACAACAACAACAACAACAACAACAACAACAACAACAACAACAACAACAACAACAATAGAAGATCAAGAGAGATCTTTTGGCAATCGCGACAATAGCCCTACACCAAGGCTGGCCGACCAAATGATACCACTTTCAGTCAAAGCTCGTTCCAATACCGTCAACAAGCAGAGGTTGGCTCCTTTGGGCGATTTTCTCCATCCTCGCAATGCCCCCTTTCTCATCTATCTCTCAAAGAGGAGAGGAGCAACGTAATTCTCCAGGGGGGAAAAGTCGAAGGGGGTCGCTGTAGCATGTCAAGGCAGCAACCATGGTCGATTCGTCTCCTCAATCTCTTTATGTCTAAAAGTTACATTCAAAAACGCCAAATCCCATCTCACCATGCAAACGCCACGAGGATCCCTTCTTCAGCTCGTTCCTTTACTCTTGCTTCTGAGTCTCCTCGCTGAACTTCAGCTTACAGGACATGGACTTGTAGAGGCACAAAAAAGGCCATCTCTCTTCAAACGAGTCTTTCCTGGTCGCGAAAACTCTGCTGCCTCCAAAGAAGCTCTTAAACAGCAGCAGGTTATCGCAGGTCTAAAGGCCCTGTCCTCGTCCTCAAACTTGCCGTCAGCCGATACCGAGGATTTGAAGAAAAAACGACAGTCCAAGGGAAAGGACATTGAGAATTTGTTCCCACGTCCATCAGAATCACAAGGCAATACTGGTATTGGCACTGGCAACAGCGGGGTCACAAAAAGCAAGGAATCGACAGGGCATGAGGACGATATCGTCCACAACTTTGATCATGCCGACAACGAAGCTTATGATGACATTGTCTGGTATGATGGGCCTCACCGAGACGACGAGGACGAGCATGGGCACGGCGACGACCATGACGATCAAGAGGACGATCATCATCCAGACCACGAGGACGAACATGACGAACATGAAGACACGGCGCCAAAACGAGTCCAGCGTCCGCTCATGTCTCAAACAGCTGAGGTTTTGTCAAACCTAAACAAACTGAGCGGAGCCAGATCCGGTGGCGCATCGTCAGAATCTGGCCCGGGGACGCAAGTTGTCTTTGCGGACCCACATCCATCCGAGCACTCGGACCACCCAGGACAAGGGTCCGTGGAGGCGTTTCAGCACTCTGGCGCAGAGGTCCTCACTGGAGCAATTTCCGCCAACGAGTTTTGCCTTCGGCTCAAGCACGAGTGCGAGTCTGCCTGCCGCGAATTCCAGTCTGGAGTAGAGCATCTCTCAATTACGTGCGAGACTGGCAGTGTGGCAGAGCTTCTGTTCTGGGGCAGGTGCTGCCAGATTGGCCAGGCACGCCGCACGCGCAAACTGGCAGTCAAGGTACAGACAGACCTTGAGGGGCAGTATGTGCAGTGGCAACGAAAGAGACACCAGGCACAGCAAGGGTTTGAGCGGGAGAACCTTCAGGCAAAGTGAGCGTCCTCCCCCTCACTTGAAAGTAGGGCTCTCATATCTACTGTACATGTACATGGACATGCATCTGTGGAATGTTGACAGAACAAGGGAGTGGGAAAAGTCCGGCAATTTGATATTTTTTTTCCATAGACCCACATCTGCAAGTTTAGAATATAGCAAATTGATGCCCAGTCCGGACGGAGGTTGGACCCCAGGTCGCTTTCCAAATGGTCGCTGTGTGATTTCTATTTTCAATCCGCCAAGGGGGGGGGGTGAGCGATCTTGAGAGCTGAAGGACAAAAGGGTCCACTTTTTATTATTATTATTATTGGTGTTTTAGTTGACATGGCATTACGAGAGGGCATAAGTGGTTGGACATAACAAAGGGCTGTGAGTAAGGGACAACGATGCGAACGGATATATATATAATGGAATAATCTCCTATCGACGAGTTCCCTCGGCGGAAAAGAGCTCTGCAGCGCGAGCACGGCGACGAGAGCTCTCAGGGCTGTCCCGAACGCCTGGGCCAAAGTCCCCCTGTTGGTCATTGTCCGTGTAATTGTCATTGCGCGCCATATTTAATCCAGCCGCCGAGCCCAGGTCTGAGCCACTACGACGAGGCTCCCGCTCGAGGCTGGGGCGATTGAATTCGTCGCGGTACGATTGCATGTTGGCTCGAGGCGGCGTCATGGACCGGCGAGTCGTATAGTCGTCCCCGCTGGCAAATCTACTCCTGGAGTGAGGAGGCTCTAGCTCCTCCCCATCATCAAACTCGGCCTTGTCATTTTGATAGGTATGGTCGTTAGGGTCCATCGCAGACGTGGGATCTTGTTGATTTTGGTTATCCCAGCCCTTTGGCTTATTTCGAAGACTTTGCGGGAACGAGTCTGAGGGACGGGCTGCAGCATAGGCAACAGGAGCGACAGTCGAAGGCGCAGGAGGAGGAGGAAGTACGTAGCCAGTGTCTTGGTTCATATTTTGCATCATCATAGCGTCGTTCTGGCCATCCATGCCATAGTAGCCGCCGTTCTGGTAGTCGGTCGAAGTATACTGCTGGTCATAGTCGCCGGGTTGTGCATAGGCTTGGTTCTGATATTGGTCGTCGTAACCAGTGTGCTGATTGGCGTAATAGTCGCCCTGATTGTCGTAGGTAGCGGGGTAGTCAGTGTTCTGGTAGTCAGGAGCCAATGCGGCTGCAGTGCCTGTCTCAGCAGCTACAGTCGCTCCACCAGCACCAGCGCCAGGAGAAGTTAGCTGGTCAAAGTGCTCAGTCTTCCCATTCTTACTCTTGCGACTCTTGGCAAAGAGGAAAGAGCCGACCACCAGACCCAGGAGGACGACGACACCAATAACAATGCCAATAATGGCCCCTTTACTCAATCCACCACCATCACTACTTCCATTAGTGTCGTCACTGTTGCTCCCGCTGGTAGAGTTGGTGACAGGGGTGGCCGTGTAGTTGAAACCGTAGTTGGAGCAGTTGGTGACCCAGTCCTGCTGGTTCTCGATCTCGGGGCTGTTCTCCCCCTGAGAGGCGATGCAGGCGAGGCATGATGAGAAATTGTCGTAGAAATAAGAGTTGCATTCACATCCGCCGAGGGATGCTGTTGGGGTATAGATGAGATCCTGCTGCAACGAGGCATTGGTAGCGCCTCCACCGCAAGGAGCGAGGAGGGAGACGACGGTGCCGCATCCAGTGTTGTAGCAAGTCTGGATAATTGGGTCAGAGTCAGCGGTGACAGGTGCTGTCGCGAGAAGCAGCAAGCAAAGGCTGGCAACCAGGACAGCCGTGGCTCTGAAAGGTGTATGCATATAGAGAGGAGGGTGGAGAATGAGTGTGGAGGGGCGAAGGGGGGCAACAGAGGGGGGAAGGAGGACAGAGCGAAAGGAGTGGAGTTCGTTCCAGGACAGGAATAGAAAAATAAAAAGATAAAAAAAAAAAAAACGGTTGCCCCGTTGCACAGATAAACGATCGTCTCACACTCACACTCGTCATAATTATCACCATCAACAACAGCCAGCGCGCTGACGAGAGACGGACGAGAGCGTCGTTGTTGAGACTCTGCACACATACACTGTTTCCCTCTCTTTGTCGATGGAGGAGTTGTCCCGGAAGGGCGAAGAGACGCCTGCTGGACTAGCTGCCGTCTGAATGCTCTCACTGCACCCCAACATGCGGGTATTCATTCGGAGGTAAGACTTGCAGGTGTGCCTGAGCCAAGCATTTTGATCGTATTGATCCTCTCTCTCTAAATGAAAACACAAAATGGGCGATTGCTTTTTATGAGGGCAGCGGCCCTATTTGACTCGCCCCTCTGCGCAGGCGTCGCTGTTCCTTCTTTCGTTTCATCAAATGTAAATGGAGCAGTCACGTGTCACCAACCAACCGTGCTAGCCCACACTAGCCATATCCACCGCAGAAAATGTACCGGGAAACACACACACAGGAAGGGCGGATCATCCACCACTGACACCCAGAGGCATCCAATGGACCAGGACACATAAACAGCCATCCATCGACACATCCCATCGATATATTCACCAATCATGCTCCCCCCCCAAACATACAACTTGCCACTCTACAGGACCATGCCGACTTTATTCCTAGAGACTTGCATCTCGAGAGCAGACATCATGATATTTCTTTCAGAGCATACCACCAATTCAACAACAAGTAATCACAGGAAAATCCTCGAAAATCTCAAAAAAGACCAGCAATAGTCACTTTTCGGGAACAGCGGATGGTGGTCGATGTCTGGCGTGACTATACTTTGGAACCAAGATGCATGCCATCACTTTGATCCTGTATAGTCGCCATGGCGCTGCTACCGCTACAATAGCTGTTTGTCCGCCTCAACACTACAACTCTCTGAACTTATAAGATATATTCGGGACACAACTGACAGGACTTGCTCATCACTGGATGCCAAACCTCTATGCATCAGTCGAAAACGACACACAAATTATACTTTTATCAAAGCGCTGACTGACTAACAATGATATCTATGCTTTCTATTACTTTCTGAACAAAAAAAAATAATAGATATCAGAAATGGTTCACAAGGTATGCATCAAGAAAGACGCATAGGGGGGTCGCAATGAGATAGAGAATCATTTGGAGGGACCAAAAAAGTACTACTACTACCAGCAAAATATCAGCCCTCTCAGCAGCATTGGGGGCTACGTGGAAACAGGACACACCGAACATACTTTTGGGAGCATTTTTTTGTCCGTGTGCCATATTCGATCGCACTCGGAGGCGTGAACTAGCTGCTGGGTTTAGTTCAGGAAGAGATGGCAGCGACACGGATTACCAAAGTAGCTGCTCCGAAAAACAGCAATCACAGCCGAAAAACGCACAGCGTCGACAGAGCTCAAACCCAGTGGAGGGTAGCAATGCACAGGGGTGATGAGCAAGGTGCATGGGATGAAGGTGCAAAGCACTGGTTTTGGCGTCAGTAAGCGATGGGGGGCACCGACAGGAATGCACCTTTAGCCGAATGAAGGCGCGAGGGGTGTTTTGGCACCTCTTCGTGGTCCAAACATTTCCGAGAGCACTGTCTAGCGGAAGGCAAGAGAACAGAGTAGTGAGCTGCACAAGAACAGCATATGACAGGAAAATCAGGGCAGAGCTCTAGGAGATCAACTGGGCGCAGGAATGGATATTGGCATGGAGAGGGCCCGCACAAAACTGAAATGACTCTATCCTTACCAATAATTAACTGGACGAATCGACTCTTTTCGTTGGCACTCCTCTTAGCCCCGCAACTCTCTCCTGGCCGCTGGTGTCTCCAAGTACAGCCGCTCGCAGGTCTTTGCCAAGCGTGCCTTGTACAAGCGCAAGCCCGCTGGCACTGCTGCTATTTCTCTCGTCCCCCCCATGCAGATGGTGCCAATCAACGGCGCCAAGAACGGTGAGGGCCGTCTCATTGCCACCGACAAGGCCCCTCGCTTCTACGCCGCTGAGGACGTCGCTACCCCCAAGAAGAACCGCAAGCACGCTGGCGTTGCCAAGCTCCGCAGCGGCATCGTCCCCGGTACCGTCCTCATCCTCTTGGCCGGTCGCTACCGCGGCAAGCGTGTTGTTTTCTTGAAGCAGCTCGAGTCGGGTTTGTTGCTGGTCTCTGGCCCCTTCAAGGTCAACGGCGTCCCCCTCAAGCGCGTCAACCAGGCCTACGTCATTGCCACCTCCACCAAGGTTGACATTGATGCTTCCAAGGTGCGTCTCTTTGAATTTGATGAAGCATGCGGACAGGCAGCAATGCAAGAAACTGCAGGACAAAACACAGAAATATCGAAAGGCTAATTGATGTAATTTCCAAAATTTGAACGACAAAATCCCACACAGATCGATGCCCAGTTGAACGATGCCTACTTTGCTCGCCCCAAGGCTGCCAAGAAGGCCGCCACTGAGGAGGCTTTCTTCGAGGGCGAGAAGAAGAAGGAGCCCCTTGCCGAGAACAAGGTCGCTCTCCAGAAGGCGACTGACAAGGTCATCCTCGAGGCTGTTGCCAAGGTTGAGCACCTCCGTCAGTACTTGTCCGCCAAGTTCTCCCTCTCCAAGGGTCAGGCCCCCCACGCCCTCTCGTTCTAAATGCGGGGCTGCCATCTACCAAAACAAAACAACAAATTGCTTCTTGTGAATAAAGGATGAGTGAACCCATTTCTTTCTTCATCAAAAAGAAACCTCTTTTCCGACATGTAAAAATGGCCTATTTCAGCGACATTCGTAGCGTTTGCCAATCCCTGTGTCGAAAGCAAGCTATCGGTAAAAGGGGCGGGGAGAAGTTGGGGGTTGTTCCCCTTTGATGCTTCATTGCATTAGGGGGTGGGTGAAGAAATTGTTCTAGTTCTACGCTGCATATGTCTCCAGTTCTTTCGACCCATCTTTCTTGTATATCGTCTCTCTCTCACACACACTTTTTTTTTATTTTTTTTATTCTGCCCTTATTCTTCAATTTTCCAGATGAAGTTGTTTGCTTGGTCTGAACCCTTTTTGTGCATCTCGAGCATACTGGCACTCCTCCAGGTCGTGCGCGCGGCTAATGGAGATCAGGATGCGAATCAAGCAGATTTGATGCCTGGCGTTGTCGCCCTTGGTCTCGACAACTATGCATCAGAAGCCATTATGGATGTGCCTCGCCAAATCCCGGTCTACAGTAGCCGTAGCGACAACGATGCTCCTACAGGTCTTGGCAGCGAAGAAGAAGAAGACACCAATGCTGTGAAGGTCAGCAACAATCAGGACCATGTTCAAGACTGGCCATCGGACAGACTTTCAGATGACAAGGTATATTCAGCCCTGCTTCCAGATCCAAGGTGCGATGCAGACCTGGACGCTAGTATAATCAAACTTGAGAAATGGGTGACCGATCCCAAGAACCGTTCCGGACCCAAGTCGGTGCAAAAGCAGCTGTCGGAGGAGAAGAAGGGGACGACGCCTACTCGTCACGATGTGCGTCCCCAAAGAGATCCTTGTATGGTCGTCTCCAAAGTTGTAGGTCCGGTATCGTACGACGTGGTCAAGGACTGTCTGGATGCGGACTTTGACTTTCCAGAGAACCTTCGTGGCGACACCGTGGCTACAATCAGAACCCTGATCCGTAATTTTTACGTGTTTGAGGATCTGGCTGCGAACCCTCCCACGGGCAAGGGTACCGAGGGACTGGATTTTTTGTCAGTGGACTTGGTGGGAGAGATGGAGCAGTTGCTGGCGCAAAGCCAAGACTCGTCGGCGCTCAGTTATGAAGAGGAGGATGAAGAGGAAGATGAAGCTGAAGGTGAGGAAGGACTGGAAGAGGAAGCACTTGGTGACATGAATCAAGATACCCAAGAAGTGGAAGCAAAGGATCCAGATGAAGACGAGGGGGACGATGACGACGATTATGGTGGTGACGACGATAATGACGACGAGCAAAACGACGCCGGCTTTTCGTCGCAATCGTCAGACATGGTGCTCCCGTTGACACATCGCGAGTTCCACGACGGTATATCGAGGATTCTGAGCAAGGCACGCGATGGACACTTGTCGTACGACGCAGACTGCTTCCGGGCATTCCGTTTCCAGCATGGCTTTTTCATGAGCCATGTTGTGCGCAACGGCAAGACGGTGGTCAAGGTGCATTCGGTAACCCCCTATTTCCAGACCCTAAATGAGGTACAGGAAGATATCTTCAACTGTGATGTTGTGACCATCGCGGGCAAGGACGCCGCTGAATACATTCAGGATTGGGCGGACAAGCACGTATCCATGTCCAAGGACGCTGATATCAGGTATATGACTAAGCGAAATAGGTTGAGTTTGTATTGAGTTTCAGATATCCAGGCTGCTGACTCTATGCCTTTGTGTATTGCACAGATTCAATGCGGCACTTGCCACTCCTCAGTACCGGTCTGGCATTACCGAGTATTTTATGATTGGAAAGTTCAGCGAAAGGTTCATGCTTCCCGAGGAAAAATCACTCGCGTTCGCATTCCACTGCCCGGGTCAATCGCCCTCGGATCTGCTCGAGATCGATGTAAAATGGGTTGGGTTTTACACCCACGGACAATCAAAGCCGTTCAAGAATACGAGGTCTTATTATGAAGCAAACTGTATCAAATCTCTGGATGAGGACTTTGCTAAAGGCAATGGCAGGTCGCGACTTGAGAAGGAGCAAGATCCAGAACAGAAAACCATTGCTGACCTCAAAACGTCTTTGTGGGACATGCTCAGCCACCCAAGCACCTCTGCCAACATTGTGCCTTCGCCTTCTGCGTTGCCCTCGCCAGCGGCCGCAGGACAAATATCAGTTACCACAGAATCAATTACAGTAACTTCGGCGGCACTAACCACGCCCAGCCAAGCGCTACCTACAATACCTCCCACCTCTTCAGGTGATACGTCCAAGAGCGTGGACGAGATTTTGTTAAAGCTGGATTTGATCTCATCAGAGCAACTGCCTGTCGTCAAGTTCTATGATAATGACCATGACGGGCGGTTGGGCGAGATGAATATGGCCAGTGCTACCTCGTTCAGGGAGTTATACAGGGGTCAACACGGAATCTCTGCATGTAAGTGTTTGTGTCCTGCAGCTGGGCGAATGCATCTGCTGCACAAATGAACTAACAACTCGTTTATATATCTCCATCGACGACAGTGCTTTTGGGTGACGGTAAGACTGGAATCATCACCGTCCGTACCGAGAGCTCCGCTATCCGCGGCGAACCCTACTCTCATGTACACCCAGCTTGGGCAGGCTCTTTGATCCAAGCCATCAACGTCCTACGACCGCAAGCCGAGAACGTAATTCTTGACTTGAGCCACAATACCGGAGGCTATGTTTGTCTGGGTTTGACTATGATCCAACTCTTCTTCCCCGAACGGCCTCGCCTGGTCACCAACGTCCGTCTCTCGCCCCTCGGAAGAAAGCTCATAGATGCAGGTGGAATGGGTTTCGACCATTTCATCAGTCCCTATGGCAAGCCCTCCGTTCCTGTATACCAGGATAACTACTTTGAGCACACGATATCTCCTTCCCACCGCAACTTGACCTTTACCGACTACCTCTCAGATCGCTGTGCTGTCACGGATCTCTACGTTCTTCAGGTGAACGCTGCTGAGGAGAGCAAGCGTAATCGTTCCCCCTCCATTGTGACCAAAGATCAATCGGTCACCGGCGAAGACCCATATCATCCCTGGAATCCAGAGAATTTGGTCATCCTTACAGATGGATACTGTGGATCAAGTTGTGCATTGATATCGAATACGATGCACACAAAGTTTGGAGTGAAGACTGTCGTGATCGGTGGTAGGACGCCTAAAACCGACCCTATGAGCTACTCGACCTTTCCCGGTCTTCAGGTTATCGATGATAGCCTCCTCTTTGGAGAGATGAACAGCGCCCGATTTCGCGCGACGGCTTCGCTTGGGCTGCAACCCTTGGGACGAGAAGGGCGAGTGAAGACAACCGGCGAGCAGATGCACTTCCGAGCGGAGGAACGCGAATCCAAGTACTCCTGGGAGGAAAATGACGAAGACGACGAAGATGAGGATGATGAACAGGGAACGTTGTATCCATTGCACTTTGCACACAAGAGTCGGTTGAGGCTCACTTGGCGCCAGATCTACAACACGGGCCCCGAGATGACGATGTTCAAGTCATCGTCCGAGAATGGAACGTTCGAGCCGAGTTGGGGTGAGACTGACCAGTGGGACGAATATACGTTCATCCCAGCGTCGCTGCGGATCGACTACACAGACCACAACGTGCATTCCATAAGCAACATATGGGCAGACACGCGAGATGCGGTGTGGGGCGCGCCAAAAGACCAGCCAGACCAGCCCGATTTAGATTAGCAATCGTTTGATATACGCAGATCTTGCCAACCTTTATGATGATCGCCACGTTGAAACCAAGGAGAAACAATAAAAAAAACGCGTCAGGTCATGGTGTACAACTGTCAGATATGGCCTCAAAGACACATGAGGGTCATCGAGATGAAATGAAAGGGGTCATTCGTCCTCGAGTAATGTCCAGCGAAAAGAACAAGTGGATGAATATGTATTTTCGCTCGTAACAAAAAATAGTCTGACTCGGCTCTGCATGGAATGTAGGTTCATTGCCAGTGGTATCCTGTTTCTACCTAACGCGTTCAAGAATGGCGGGATCCTGTTTTCGTCTTTGGTCATGCTTCTTATAGCCATCCTTTGTCTACACCCTTTCCTGTTGCTGGTCAAATGTCGCGTGTTGCATCCCGGTTCATATGGTAATATTGGTCAACACTTTTATGGCCGTTGGATGTGCTATATTGTCCTCTTTGCCATTGCGATCTCACAGTTTGGTTTCTACTGGTAAAAAAAATGAAAGAGCATACAGAATTGCATGCTTCACCTATCGGTGTATGAACTAACTCCTTGTTTTCTTTTCAAATAGCGGATACTGCATCTTTTTCGCGCAGCAGTTCGCGATTGTAGTCGACAGTCTTGGAGGAGCCTCGTTGGACAAGGTTGTCTGGATTGCAATTTTCTTTGTCATCCCGGTGCCATTTACACTTGTACGGAATGTTTCAAAGTTGGGGTTCAGCACGCTTGTTGCGGACCTGTGCATCATCGTTGGATTGGTTTACCTGTACGTGTACGACATCAAGGAGCTGGTCATCAACAATGGTTCTCCCACGCCGCTGCAGCCCTTCAACAGCAAGGACTTTGGCCTCTTTATCGGCACGGGTAATAGGCGCATAGAAATGCTCCTGCTTTACTAGCATACTTGTTCGAGCTGCCATTTAGTGACACCGACTTTTTTTTTGTCTTCTTGAAGACGTTTTGGCATGGTCATCCCTATCTGCAGCAGTATGGCCGATCCAAAGCTGTTCCCACGTGCATTAACCATCGTCCTTTCGGTTGTGTGCATGCTCTTGGTCAGCTTTGGCGCCATGGGCTATGCTGCCTACGGCGACATGGTCCACACAATCGTCCTGGATAACCTGCCTACGGAGACAGGAGGAGAGAAGGCCGGAAAGAACGCTATTTAGTTATTTTACATCGTCGCTATTTTCCTCACGACTCCATTGATGCTCTTCCCCTGTATTCGAATTATCGAGCACATTGTCTTCAGAACCGTAGGCCTTGGTCCACCAAGTAAGACGCGGTTGCTGAAGGAAAACATTGTGCGAGTTATTGTGGACTTTGCGGTAGTAGTTGTTGCCTATGCTGGTTACACAAAGCTGGACATATTTATCTCGTTCGTGGACTCGTTTGCATGTGCACCGCTACTCTTCATTTTCCCACACTTGTACCGCATCAAGGCCTTCCCGGGACAACCGACCAGGCGCAAGATGGGCGATATTGTGCTTATCCTCTTTGGTTTCCTCGTCTTTTTCTATACCCTCATTATCACCATCCAGAGTTTCTCAAGGGCTGGGGGCTAAAACGAGACTAGATAAATCACTTTTATTTTACAGACGCAATATCAACGGTTCTCCCAATAATCCTCGCCCTCGTCATCATCGTAAATGGCACCTCCATACTGTCCATCTTCGTTTATCGCTTGTGCATCATCCTCACCCAAGTCTAAGCCCGCCGCATCCTGGAACTCTCGTTGATTCTCCAGCCGGAGGTGGACGTTGTACAGGTCGGCCTCCTGGTCCTCGCTCATTACCGCGACCTCTCTTTCTGGATCCAACAGCGGGTCCCAGTTATCGTCATCTTGGTCCTTGTCTGTCGCAGATTCACGTCTCGTCCTTACCGAGGGCCGCCTTGGTCTACTGTTGGAATCCAGGTTCGAGGCCTCGGTCGCTCTACGGATATCTTCCTGTATCGAGCGTCTCCTCTTGTCCCTTTCTTCAATGACAACCGGCAATGGAGTGGAGCGTCCGGTCGTTGATGGCGTACCGCTTCCACTTTCTTCATCCTCGAGGTCCTCTTCGTCCCAGTCATGGACGATAGGGTCCTCCTTTGGCAGAGCAATATCACTCTCATTATCGATATCAGTACCAAGAAGGACAGGATCTTGCATACCATCGTCAATTTCATCAAATTTCCTGCGATCCTCCTCTAATTCAGAAGCAGATGCTCGCCGAGCTTGCTCCTGGATCTTCTCACACTCTGCTTCATCCAGCACTTGGATCCGGACGGGTCGCTGATTGCCTTTCCTTGAATTGCAGGTGCCGCTGGTGGTACTGTTTCTCCGTTGCCCTGCAGAATGAGGCGAGGGCATGAAGAGTGATGATGATCTTGATGTTGTTGGAGAATGCGGTCCACGAGCAACAGCAGTAGCGGTAGCAGCAGCGTGACCATTGTTATTATTCTTTGAGCTACTGTCGCTATCAATGACCATGGGCGTCCTTTCCGTTTCTATAGCAGTTGAAAGTGTGTGCAGGTGTGCAAGGGACGGATGTTAAGAAACGATTAAAAACCAAACATTGGGCACCAGTTCGCGTACAGATGTGAAGGAAAATAAACGAGCCTCTAATCTATAGTATGGACGGTTACATACCTTTGGATGGCCTGCGGTTGAATGAGCCGCCTGCGGCGACGCTAGATGATCCAGGATACGTGGACGTAAGTGCTGGAGTGGGAGGCTGTTCCTCTACTGAATTGTCTAAAGGGAACGTGGCGGAACTAGAGTCTACGGGCTCGCCACACACAGCTGTCGACTCGGGCTCATCCACGTAGACAGGTGGATGATGACGTGAGGGATGGACTAGATCGGCGATCGACCTCCTCCGGCTCATGGTCGAGTGTGAACCTGAACGCGAGCTGGACGGACGACGTGCGGCAGAGTTGGTCTTGTCCGCTGGTTGGATGATTGGCTCGATTTGCGCGTAATCAGAAGACGTGGGCTCGTTCTCTTGAGTGGTATATCTGACTCTCTTGGACGCGGGTGGCATGGGTTTATGGGTGAGGCCAACTTTGTGGGACATGTCGACCTTGTCCTCGAGGTTGTTGGCGTCGTCCATGATGAGGAAGTCGGACTGGAGAATAGCGCTGCTGGGGGCCATGCCATTGATGTCGTTGTTATCGACAAACTCTGGCTCCATGGCGGCGAGGGAGCGTTTCTCGTAGGGACGAGTGAGCAGGACCTCGGGGGCGGGCACGGGAGTGTCGGTGGTGGTTTGCATGGCGCCGTGGATGGCGGTGGAGGAGTCGAGGGGTGGAGCGGCCATTGTCAGGCGATTGCTATTGATATCTGTTGTTGATGTATGGTTGCTTCGTGCGTGTGTTGTGTGGGGGGAGCAGAGGGAGGGCGTCGAGGGAGGGCGTCTAGAAAGAACGAGAGCGAAAGAGGAGAACTGAAAAAAAAAAAGAGAGACCGTCACGGGTGCAGCGCAGGTGGGTCTCAGGTGTGTGTGTGCCCGCACAGACTTGCCATTTTTGGAGCCTGCGAGCCGATCCTCACACACAGCAGATCTTGCATGAACTCATGACATCGCAGGAGGAGGACCACAGCCATGCGCTGGACAGCGGACACATCCTGGATCATGATCGAGATCTGCCCCAGGACCACGCTTGCCAGGTGCTCACCGGCCAGGTCGTCCACGCTCGCAAATGCTACAAGCGCCTCTTCTTTATCGACCTCCGCATCAACGCCCATCTCAAGTGCACTATCCTCTTTCGCTCAGACGACACCCGCGAGCTGCTCCCACAAAGGCTGTCTGATCTGGAATTGCTTTTGTGCTGGAAGAAGGTCAAGCGCGGTGATACGATCACATTGCAGGTCTTTGACACATCCCAGGAAGAGACATCCAAAAGAGATCATCCAGTATACCAGGCTACAGACTTTAGAGTGCTCAGGGCGTGGCCTGCAGATGACCCCTTCCCATCCGAGTCTGCCATGGGCCTCAAGGATCCCATTGCCCCACCGCCGCCATCCGAGCAATCGATACCCAAGGCGGATATGACTGACGACGTTGGGCAGGCACCTTGGGAGGACTATTGCAAGTTCTGGATTAATTCTCAAAAGTGTTTGAAGAAGGACTGTCGGAAGAAGCACCCTGTAGGCGAAGAGTACACAAGGACTCAGGAGATATGGGTCAAGGAGCGCATACAGGCAAGGCGAGAGCGGTCCAAACTTCAGGACGATCCACACGCCATGTCATCTAAAGTTCCACATTCACAGCGTGCCTACATCTTTTGTCGCTGGCTTGTCGAAAAGTTTGGACAGGACTACCTCAATTCTGGGTCAGGGGTGCTGGATATTGCGGGGGGGAAGGGTGAGATATCGTTGTTTCTAACGCATATGTTTGGAATCCGCTCCACAGTGGTGGAGCCAAATGTGCGTAAGGACACAGCCTATCAGCGGAGGAACCTCATGGACGTCATTCAAAAACAGCTTGACATCGAATCTGGAGGCGACGGCCAATTTTACAGGAGGTTTGCCCCATCATCCTTGGGATCTAGTGATCAAGCTTCTTGCGAGATGGATACGTCCGCACCTGTGGGCACGGCTTTTGACGGTGTGGCGCAGGACGATGGCGAGATATACTCCGAACCGCAGCACACAGATAATGATCTAGAGGCCGTGAAGAAGGAACGGCGGCGACTCAAGAAACTGCAGCAAGCCCAGTTTGTAGTTCCACGGCTGTGTACGCTCCTTGACGATCAATTTGCCAACGACTATAGCGATGTTCTCAAGGACGCATCGATTCTGATTGGGATGCACCCAGACCAAGCAACGGAACCGATTGTAGACATGGCATTGAAGCACAACAAGCCGTTTGCAGTAGTGCCCTGCTGCGTATTTTCCCTCGAGAATCCGCACCGGCGGCTGTCCAGTGGTGCAGGGGTCAATACCACGCTAGAGTTTATCCAGTATTTGATAGAGAAAGGTGCCCATGGTGGCTCCTCTGGAAGCATGAGCAGAGAGTTTCTGCCCTTTGATGGTATGAACATCGTCGTCTATCGGCCGCTACCCTCTCCCCCCGGCACTTCGGACGCGTTATTGTCCACCGACAATAAATAGCTTGCATAATTGGACCAGTACACGCTGTCGTGTACGTGTACACATGACCAAGCCACCTCGGAAACACCTTTTCAAAAAAAAAAAAGATGACGAAGGCATTTTTTTTTTGTTCAAACTTCTCCCTCGCACTCGGTGACGTCCCAGCGGCACCTCGAAAAACAGCTACGTCGTTTGGTCGTTACGTCGTTACATTGCTACGTCGATATAAAATAATTCAGGTACGAATGTCATTCATCCATCTGCTTGACCACATCCGCGACATTTGAGCGAGTCGAGTTCCAACAGCGGATGTCTATGGCCAAAATCACCTGGACTGGCTGTTGCCTTGTCATCAGCATCAGCCTTATCATCATCTTCCCTGACCTGCTGCCTTGACCTCTTTGAGTGCCATGTTGACTTACTGTTACTCTCATGTCAATTCTCCATGCTGCGCACCATGCCTTGCCTCTCGATACTACACCAACAGGACCTGCACCTACGCCACACACACGCTAGACCCACCTCCATACCATGACCCATCCTGCATATTCTGAGGATACATCAGTCCCAACAACCACAATGTCAGAAGCCGTGAACGCGGTCAATGCTGCTATAGTCGCAGCTGTCGCTGCCGGGGACAACACATCGGCCTTTACGACAGAGGGCCCAACCCATGAACATCTTGACCTGAACTCGATCGAAAATCTTGATGCGACAGCCATCGAGACTATGGTCTCTACGTCGTCCACGCTCAAGAGACCCCACGGGGATGATGCCGAGGATATCGAGGATAGTGTAAAGCTCCGCAAGCTGCAGGAGGAGGTCAACAACAACGCGAACGCCGCCGCCCAGGCTAGCAGAATTCTGTCTAGCAATGCAAGTCTTAGCAATCATACTAGCGCCCATAGCAGCAAACACAGTAGTAGCCACAACAGCCCTGGTCACTCTGCTTCTACAGAGACCAATGCCCCAGCCTCTAGTGCTGGCGAAGAGACGGCAGTCGCTGCGACCTCCAGTCAGGAACACGATTCATCTAACGCTCAAGTGAGTCCTGTGGTACAGGAGGCGTTGGCCGCTGCCTCCACGACACATCTCACCGCTACTTCCCACTCGAGCATCATGGCGGATCTGGAGAGGATGCAGCAGTTGGCCAAAATCGACCCTGCACAGCTCGCTTCCTATTCGACCAATCCCAACAACCAGGCTACCCTGGAGCAGCTTACGTCGAGTGCGCTGGCCAATGTGCTTGCACAGGCGCCATTAGCCGTCAGCACCCTTCAGAGCAACATTCAGCTCCAGCAAGAACACGAGCAGCAGCACGAGCAACAGCAGGAAGCCGTCCAAGGAATTTTGGCGTCCATGCCTGCAACAGCAGATAATGCTAGTGGCAACGACTCTGCATCATCGCATGACGAGGATGCCTTGAATGGAAAGCGGACAAGAAGTCGCGATATGACCAATGATGAGCGACGACAGCGCCGCTTGCTGAGGAACAGGGTGGCTGCCAAGGAGTGCCGTAAAAAGAAGAAGGCCTACGTGACAGAGCTCCAGGACACGTGTACAAGACTGCAGCAGGAAAACGCGAGATTGTACAAGGAAGTCGAGGAACTCAACGCGAAGTTGACGCTGGGTGCGATGCGAATTGATGAGAACGTCCGACTGATCAAGGAGGTGGAGGAGCTGAATGCAAAGCTGACGCTTGGTGTTATGGGTGGAGCCTCGGTGCATGCACATGTCACCGAGTCGATCTCTGCAGCAGCGCAGTCAGATTCAAAGCAGGAGGATGGCTTGAGCGAGGCGCAGGGATCGCAGGCTGGGGGGTCACAGCAGGCTCCGACCGCAGACGCGGCCGAAGCACCTTCGGTTAGCACCACGTAATGCAATTTGTGATATTTTTTTTATTCCGTTTTGCATTTTGATTTGTAGTGGCGTTTACAAATTGCATAAAGTATGCGTGTATAGTTCAACCATTACGCGCTGCATGTACCTGGATGTTATTCCAGAACAAAGTAAACGCGTGCTTTATGCTACAATACGGTAGTTTAGTGAATGGTTGCCTGCATGATGGGTGCGGCACATGCCTTTGTTCCCAGGAGCAATCTGGCTTTGTGAGCGCGCTGGAGCGATTTCATTGGACGAGAAGAGTGAAAGAGCGAAGGAGATCCTTCTTCCTCGCCTATCGGTCTATCCCAACAGGTAATAAGGTGCGCGTGTTTGGATACATGCCGTCCTTTTTCAAAGAGGGAGACGATGACCTGATTACCATTGCATTGAGAGCCGTTGTGCAACATTGTGCCATGAGAAAGTTTGAGGTGGGACGGGACTGGGGTGGATACGCATGATAGCAAGACGGATGGGTGCCGAGATTTGCTTGTTTGGCTGATTACAATGATGTATAGTTCACACGAGTGATGGTGTATAGCTTAGCGTCAAAAAAAACGAGTATTTATCTGTCGTGCCATGCAATATCGTTAGCTTGTTCTTGCCCTCAATTAGAGAATAGAAGACCGCTCGAACGGGAGGCTGTGGCATGTGGCGGATTGAGAGCGGTTCTCGATTTATCAGTGTTTCAAGAGGCTGACAGAGCGGTAAGGTGTGATATATGGGGCCAGGGGTTGAGCGAGTTGTGATATATGGAGGATAGAGTGAACAGAAAAGAGGGGCGAGCGAGTGGTGGTCGTGCACTATGTAATCGTAATAAAGCTGACTGAGCAGATCTGGTCCTTGTTGCATGTCCCCCTCTCTCCCCTCCGTGTGAGTGTTGTCCCTGTCGCCCCTTTTGCTTTGCGTTGCGTTGCGGCTCTCTGTGCAATCCACGGCACTTGTCTCATCTGGACGGAGGTCTGTGGTACGCTCTCTTTGTTGTTGATTGTTTGTATGGTTGGCTGGGTCCGAGAAACAAAAAGAATCAGACTGAATACGGGGGCAGCCTGGTGGTGTATGGTGCTGTCCGGCTGCTTGTCGGGCGCCCTTGCGTGGCTAATAAGCCGGAGTACGGTTCTTCCTTATAGTCGCTTACGCTCCTTCTTTCTCTCTTATCTCTTTCTTTCCTCCTCCACCCTCA
This sequence comes from Dissophora ornata, assembly GCA_025201705.1. Classification (NCBI taxonomy): domain Eukaryota; kingdom Fungi; phylum Mortierellomycota; class Mortierellomycetes; order Mortierellales; family Mortierellaceae; genus Dissophora; species Dissophora ornata. The sequence goes on from MU616608.1 coordinate 20,358, forward strand.
ACTCGTTTTATTCAAGGTACATTGCACATGACAACATTACATGGACGTGTGAATGAAGGAATACACCCCGGGGGGTCTCACGACACAATACGCAATAGCACACCGGCACTGAACCCAACCTGTTCTCTTTTCTTTTCTTAGACCCATCGCTCTTCTTCACCCATCGAGAAACACCGAGTGACAACAACAGCCACACCGCCATAGCCAACCCAAACGTTATTATTTACAAACACCATCAACAAGCACTGCAATGGAATCGGTACAGGAGTTCTCGCGCAAGTTCGAGGACCTCATCGACAGGATTGGTCAAGTAAGTTTGCCATTCGCACTCAGGAATCGCTGGTTCTTCAAAAGAGAGAGAGAAAAAAAAAGGATCTATTCTTAACCACACCTCGCCCCATGCTCACCCATGGACAATTGTCTGTTCAGCCCATTAAACCCTATATTCCAGCAATTGCGCGTTTTCTGATCGTCGTTACCTTCCTCGAGGATGCCCTGCGCATCACAACCCAGTTCAGCGACCAGCTTTACTATCTGCAGCGTCACCGTGGCTTCCCAAGGGGCCTCAGCCATCTGTTTTTGATCACGAACGTCCTGGTAAGATGAATATCAATGCAAACCAAACAGCCCTATCGGTTATGTTGAGGTCCCGACACGTCCTGAGGAAATAAATCTCGTCTTGGCTGTGCCCTCTAACATCATATACTTTCTATTCAATTTCTTGGCACCCTGTTCTGTTTATAGACCATGTTCAGTTGCTCCATCTTGGTGATTGCAAGGAAACATACTGAATATGCAGCGGCAGCCCTGTTTGGAGTCGTGATTACGCAGGCATTGGGCTACGGTTTGATCTTCGACGCCAGTTTCTTCCTCCGCAACCTCTCTGTGATCGGTGGCCTGTTGATGGTTGTCTCTGACGGTCTGAACAAGCGCCGGCAACTCTTTGCGGGATTGCCCTCCATTACCGAGAACAACAAGCGCACCTACTTCCAACTCGCTGGCCGAGTGCTCCTCATCTTCCTGTTTGTGGGTTTTGCTCTCCATGGATCTTGGTCCCTGACCAGGGTTATTGGCTCGATCATCGGCTTTGGCGCCTGTGTGATGGTGGCAATTGGATTCAAGGCCAAGTGGTCGGCTATGTTCCTGGTTCTCTTCCTCTCTGTCTTCAACATTGTGGTCAACAACTGGTGGTCCGTCGATAACGCCCACATGCAGAAGGATTTCCTCAAGTACGACTTTTTCCAGACCTTGTCTATCATGGGCGGCCTCTTGCTCCTCGTCACAATCGGACCCGGTGGCATGAGCATGGACGAGAAGAAGAAGGATTATTAGCTCCCCCTCCCTCCCTCCCCTTGTATCAACTTTCCCAAGTCATTTCGCGACCATACATGCCTCAGTAATAAAAATGAACATGTGACCATGACTGCCTTTCGACATTAATATTGACATTGATATTTTTTTTTTGTTTTGGGTGATCAAATTGCCTCTCAGTTACTATTATCGCTGCTTTGCTTGTTCTATCCTCTTCCTCATTACTCTCATACATCGATATACACAATGTCTGCAGCAAAAGTTGTCCGCATGGAGGAAGACCCCGTGGAGGTCGATACTGGAAAAGTCACTATTGTACGTTTGCATTGCCCAAAAGTCTCCGAGGCTTGCGAGCATGAGAACATGGGAGATGTCACGGGCATGGAGAGAAGAACAAGAGTGTTGTTGCATTCACTACCAATGTATTCCGTGACCTTTTTGCAAGGCTGAGTTTCCCCTAACCCTGGTATAAAACATCCCAACAATGACTACCATAGGTTCCAGGAACCATGACTGAGCCACAGTGCGCTACGTTTTGCTTACAGGACGAAGATCACACTCTGGGAAACTCACTCCGTTGGTGCCTCATGAAGAAGTATGCTTCAAGGGCGCAATACCATATGTTGGTTGTACGCAAAAGCGACCATTGGAAAAAGGAAGGGAAAGGGGATACACTAACACCATCGGTTGAACGCATGCCCTTTTTTTTTTACCCCCATAGCCCCGATGTTGACTTTGCCTCATATTCGATTCCTCACCCCTCAGAAACAAGGACCAATGTCAGGATCCAGACCTCAGACAAGACGACTGCAGTGGAGGCAATGTTCAAGGGACTCGACGATCTGACAGACATTTGCGGCCATGTGATCCAGGCCTTCCAGGCCGAACTCGCCAAGGGAGAGTTTGAATACTTTGAGGAGGGCGCCTTCTAAAGTTTGAAAGGAGACAGAATAAGACAATAGCAACCACAACAGCGATTAGCATCAACATTATCACCACATTCACCATACAATCCATATAATAAAGTCTTTGGGCGCGTTTTCGCCTCCTGGAATCCAAACTCGACACAGCTGTTTGCTTGTACACAAAATGTCGATACTTTCTACGTCGTGTCTATTTTGTTCTATGGTCAGTGTCCGTCCACTCGACAGATGCCTTTCGTTTGGCTCTGCTGCGACTTACATTTTTGCATCCAAGGGTATGTCCCATTTATGTCTTTTAGCTAGAGACAGAGTGGCCGCTGTTGGTTGAGCAAATGTCCTCGAAAGCAGAGCATTGGACTGGTAACTGGTACACGAATTTTTAGTAACTTAACTCCAGGCCCCTTTCCCTTTATTTCCAGGCGCCTCCTAGGCATTTCCTAGGCCACATTCAGGCCATCTTGATCCTTTCTCTTTCTGCAACAGTTCTTATTATTTAACTGTGGCTTCTTAGCCCTGCATGCCACGCGGCAAACCTTGCTGAGCCCGATCGGAACCTAGTTGGTGCCATGTAATATTCGTGGCAGGGCCTATCACTGAGTACGGCAGCCATCAATGTACCTGACATTCTCAAAGCGCTGTTTTTTGTTAGGCTATCTTTATTGGCAGTTCAAAAAATAACATTTATAGTAACAAAAGTCAGTCTTCCCTATAGTTGACATCGTCGTTCTCATCGTCCTCATCATCGTCAGTGTCCATCCTGGCATTTAACTGATGAGTTTTTGTGACAAATGCATGAAGATTTCTGATACCAAGAAAGCGATTGAAATTGGCGTCTGACCAGCTGGCTCCCTTTGCTGTCAAGATGTTTTCAGCAACACTGAAAAGTCGTTCTGAAGCTGCTGAGGACGCTTGGACCGACAAGTATATCCGAGCGAGATGTGATAAATGAGAAAAGCAATGACCTCTGGATTTCCACCATTCATGAGGCTTCGTCCTAAAATCATGTTGTTCCATGGCGGCTTTCTCCTCGTAGCGGGATATCTCTCTCTTGAATACCTCCGTCCAGTGGTCTAGATTGAAGCCGTTTTGTGAAGACTCGTCAAGTTGGAGCATGACCTGTTTGAAGGCAAGTAGGGCGCCCAGCAAAAGTCCCCTTGCATGATCCTTCATGAAGACATCGTCGTTGTTGATTTTGATGGTATCGTTGAAAAAAATGTGATTCACCACATCAGGATTTAGAAAGGTTGAGATGGTAACGTTGTGCGGTATGCGATCCAGGCTCCATCGGCGTCGCATCTCTTGCACGAGATTATCTCGAAAGTCCACGAGGATAGGATTGGTAATGGCTAATCCCAGTGCCTCATCAATCATATCGCGAATTCTTGGGTACACATCTGACATGACAGGCAGGTTATCGGAGCAGACATAATCGGTGAAGTGCCGGGCTGGCTCAAGAAGCTTGAGAATGCCATACAAGAGTGACTCCTCATCTTCCGTAATCATATCTGACTCGAGCCTCGCTAGACTTCGCTCAGTTGCTGGCTTCAGGGATTGTCTGATATTGTCCACCGATGCTCTCATTGCAGGAAGGAGTTTCATAACACGTTCTGCCGTCATATATTTCGAGATCCACCGCGTAGGACAATGGGTTTTCGGTTTCAGCGGAATGGCAGCTGGGTCAATTGATCTCTGAGATTTCAGTAAGAGGTTGCTGGTACTCGCTAGTGTTCCTGAAAGCGCTAGAGAGATCGCTACACTTGTCTAGCAGAGCGTGTACATCCTCAGTATTTGATATGGCGGTGTCCACACATAGCTGTATGTTATGAGCGGAACAGGGATTCCACCCATAACCAGTGTCGACTTGAAGAAGCCTCGTTGCGCACTTGATTTTAGCTTCTTGACCCGTTGTACCATTGAGAACATTTTCTTGGAGCTCCCACTCGTCAAAGATTTTGACTGTAATCAAAAGTAAAGAGTAAAGGCAACAGCTCAATACATATCTATATACATTAAATGCATAACCAGCAGATTCTATGAAGCACCTACCAATGGCGGTTTTTAAAGTTTCTCCAGTGTGTTGTTCCGGCAAGGATTTAATGCCAATTGATACAGAACACGGTGTAAAATCCGAATTTAAATAGTGGAATGTCAGGCCTAGAAACATGCGGCCTTCTCTTTTACTTGTCCATGTATCAGCGGTGTATGATCCGAGGGTCACGTTGTTTTGAAGAATCCTTTTTGCCTTGAGCATTAAAGCGTAATATTCTTCATCCAAAGCATATTCAATGGCGGCAACACTTGGAACGATGCAACTTGGGTTGAAGAAGCGGACAATATTCCTCACAAGTCCAGATTCTAAATTAGAGAATGGATGGTTGCTAAGAGCGATTCCTTCCGCAATAGCCCTTGTGAAATCCTTCTTCTCCGCGTCAGACAAGGCCTCACCCTGTCTCCCTGCCGCAGACGGTTGACTTGCGTGCTTTCCCCACATTTCAAGGGCTGCCTCGTGGGGCTCGCCTTGGTGCTGTCGAAATCGGACCAATTCCATGACCATATCCAAAATGATTGACTCTCAGATGGCCTAAGCGCTGCCTAGTGCTGCCGCCCTTCTTTTCACGGTGATTGCAATCAGGGACGCGACAGAACCAAAAACTTGATGGGTTGTTTCCATCATCAGGAGCAACCAAACCAAACTTATTGTGGTCTTCGTATGTTGCCCCTGAAAAAAAGTGTCTGTGAATCGACTTGATGTTGTCAACGTTGGTCGCAATTTGGATAGGAATACGAGCGAGTCCATGCCTCCCAGCAGCCATACAAACATCAATCGGTGGAAGATAGCCCAATGGCCATGTATAGAATGCCTCAATAGCATGGGGAGGCGGAATTGGCGACACAGGATCACCAACTGAACTTGGCCGGGCAGTAGACATAGATCGCACAGAACCTGAAGCGGATCGTGCAATAGACGGGGAACGTTGAGGCAGCGGATATGGTGCCACTGACAGGTTATCATTCAGACTCGGCAGGCCATTAAAGGTGCGAGCACGACCGAAAACACGTCGAAGCTGTGCTTGATCTGCTGAAGGGCGCTTATTTCTTGCAAGCGAGAGGGAAGATGGTGGGCTGGCAACAAAAGGATTTCTGTGAAAATTTGAGTCCAGAGTGGAGTCGCCATTGGAGGACTCTGGGTGATCAAAATGGTTATTTGAGCGTCCTGGGTTTTGCGGGAGCGAGGGCGAGCCATTACAAGCAGGTGTAGAGTAGCCCCATGGGTTGTGTTGGTATCCGAGGTTGTGGGAGAATGGGGATGAGACATTGGAGTAGCTCGACGGGGCGCCTTGGTGTCTGAAGATGTTTAAACCCACAGAAGAGTTATTATGGGATGCCTCTGGATGGCTCGAGAAGGCATGTTGATGTTCTTGGTTGTAGCGTGAATAAGGGCCATTAGAGCTAGTACGCTGGTGTCTACAGTTGTTTGAGTTTGAGGTTGATGATTCTGAGTGACCAGGGAGGGGCTGTTGGTGTCCGCCACTTGTGTTGGTTTGCTGGTTCCCGGGGTTGTGAGGGCGGCGAGGGACATCCAGAGGATCATCCATATCTTCATCTTTAACAAACACCTCTTCTTCATTGTCACTTATGACAGAAGCGCCTATAGGATTCATGGCTGTCAAAAGAGAAGGTGGTGGAGAATGAAGGAAGAAGGGGATGAGACAATGACTATGTTGGATGAATGAATGAATGAATCTTCAAGAAGAGTCTAGTCAACGTTCGTTTGATGGAGACTATCAATCAAGCGCATGAATTTGCGTCCTGAATTTTGCATAAATTTGCCTGGGACTTTTTGGTGTTCCAGTGACCAGTCCATTGCTGAGGATGTGTACCAGTGGTCTGCTCGAAAGGCATTGCACATGTTGTGGCCGGCCATGATGTCGCGGTGCATGTCTATCTTGCAGTTTGAACAATAGGGTCGTCGGATGTCAACCTGGCCAACAAACCCCTCGCAAACGGGGCACTTTTTGGACGTGTAGTATTCATTCACACCGACAACGATATATCCAAGGGATCTGGCAAACAAGCTCAATGCAAAAACTAGTCATCACACCGTGCCATCGATAAACATTGTGAACCACCGGCCAGCTCGAGAAGACGATTGGCAATCAGTTCGTATTCCTCATCTCGCGCCTTTCTAGTGTTCCATTTATGCTTCTTTAGAACCATATTGCATATATTGTTTACCGTTGTGCGTAAATGCGGTGAGGGTTTGATCTTTTTCATGGATCGGTAAGCGATGGTATGCTTGCCTGAGATCGATGACGCTGAAGACAGCATTTCCTGCGATTTGCTGCATGATATCGAGATAACATTTTGTAACCGTCAAGATCTTTCTTTGCAGCCAGGGTAATGTACATTGTTAAGCGGGTTACCAGCTGGTGCTAGAGTAATGACATCGTCTTGTAACCGTTTTGTTCACAGCTTCATCTAGCATGGGTCACTGGTGATACGTAAATATGCACGATCGTCGGTTAAAGGCAACCATTTGTGGTACAGAAACTAGTCAGCAGAATCAATGCGTTGATAACCATCAACTGTCTGATCGTATCCATGCAGCGTTTCTTTTCCTGCGGAAATTCTTCACTTTTCACCGTTCCAGGATGTTGGTTCGGCGGGCAATAATTGAAGTTGAACTTACCAAGAATTTTATTGTCAGCAAAGACACGCGACTTCGTGGAGACACCACTGTGCGACCGATTGTAGAATGTAGAAGGTTGTTCTGCTGTCTGACTTTCATTGTTACTTCCTCTTCCCACATCAGACTACAATTAGGCGCATCAGAAACGTTGGCCAGCATTGACGCGTTTTTCGTTTTACATGTCGTGGACAGTGGGACTCGAGAATTCGGGATGTGAAATCTACGGGCCATTGTCATGAACATTTCTAGCTGCCTCCTGTACTCAGAGCCAGAAGCGGTATCTTAGGATACCAACTGTCGTTCATAGGTAATGCCGTTGTAATACTTGCCTAACTTTGAATCACCTCTCTCGACACTCCTTACTCCGCATTCGCACGGACAGTCTTTTGTTGCTTTCCTCTCAGAAACATCCATGTCCCCTATCATTAAAAACCCTCTCACTAGCAGTTTCGGAGACAAACCTGTTCATGTCCCGATTAAGTCGCCCACTGCCGGGCATTTATGCGCCGAGATGTTATGGCCGCTCACAACATGGTCAACGCAGTTCGCAGCCATCTTGTCCATCAAATACGTCCGCTCTACCTACAGCCAGTGGATGCTTATGGCAAGTGCCCTTGTGCCCTTGGATGGCAACTAACAATCCCAGCCGCCCCACCAACAACCCCACCAGCAGCACAAGTAATGGGATTGCTGCTTCTGCCGCACAGCCACGTGGGCGCAAGCGAAAAGCATCTTTGAGTGTCGGTAACAAGGACAGTCCGGTTGCCGCTCCTGAAGGACAAAAGGCCACTCACAAACGAAAGGCTCCGGTCCCCCTGGCTCTCGACAAAGACGCCAATACTCAAGAGGCTGTCCCCAAACGCGCACCCAGACGCTTGGCCAGGCCGACGCCAAAGCGGGCCTAGCAAGCTATCTTTTTGTTGCTTGAAGCACACACACTCCGACTACACTTCTGTGACGTCAATAGGGCCAGGAATATGCTGGTTCCTTTCAATCTATGAATGCATGCAACAATGCGCGCAACTCTGCTGCTGTTCGGACAGAGTCTCTATCCTTGCTCCATTCCTTCTCTTCGGGTCGCTCGTTGTTCATAATCGCTTTCACCATGGAGAAGAGATCCACTCAACCACCAAAGGCATGTCTAGGCACCAAATCATTCTATTCGACACAATCGCGAGTTTAGCAGTTGCTGATCCTCGATCCCCTTGTTCTAATCAACCTTACCTATCGATGTAACACTATTTTTGGATGCCGTAATATAGATCAAAAACAAGAATGCCGCGCCGGTGCAAATCTCGGCCGAGCAGATCCTTCGCGAAGCCAAGGAGAGACAGGAGGTCGCCATCAAGGTGCCCAAGCAGAAGATCCACGACCAAGAGGAGCTTTTGGAGTACAGGGGAAGAAAGCGCAAGGAGTATGAAGATCGTATCCAACGCAGTCGACTTCATATCGGAGAGTGGCTCAAATATGCTACATGGGAGGAGAGTCAGGACGAGCTGCAAAGGTATTGATCGTCATTTCTGCGTCTCAATTGCTGGAGCCAACCCGGTCGTTTTTTTTTTTTGGCCTGCAAGCACTGACAAAGATTTTGCTTTTCTTCAATACTAAATAGAGCTCGTTCGGTGTATGAGCGCGCATTGCAGGTGGACAGCGCGAACACGACTCTGTACTTGAAATATGTCGAGATGGAGATGAAGCACAAGAACATTTCTTTGGCGCGCAACCTTTTTGACAGGATAGTCACCATCTTGCCGCGTCGAGATCAGTTCTGGTAAATCTTTGATCTGCCTGTATATGCGCTGGCTATTGGAACAAGAGGGTTGATTTCCTAACGCTATTGTATATTGCACATAATTCGCCAGGTTGAAATACACGTACATGGAGGAGATGCTGGAGGAGGTCGCTCGAGCTCGCCAAATTTTTGAACGTTGGATGCAGTGGGAACCGGAAGAGGAGGCATGGATGGCATATGTCAAGTTCGAGAAGCGTTATAAGGAACTGGACCGAGCACGGGCTATCTATGAACGATTTGTCCATATTCACCCAGAACCCAAGAACTGGATCAAATGGGCAGAGTTTGAGGAGCGGGAGGGTTCGACAGAAAAGGCGCGTGATATCTTTACGAGGGCTATTGAGGTCATGGGCGAGGAACTGATGGAGCAGCGCCTGTTCATTTCATTTGCAAAATTCGAGACTCGTCAAAAGGAGGTAAAACGATTGTCGGCTGTTTAATACCCGGAGCCATGGAGTTACGGAACCCACGCGGCATGTATCTCTGACGTCTAACGATCCATCCCTTTTCTCAACGGTGCTCTAGATCGAGAGAGGGCGTGTCATTTACAAGTATGCACTGGACCGCATTCCGCGTTCTAAATCACAAGCTCTGTACAACCAATATGTGCAGTTTGAGAAGCAGTATGGTGACACGGATGGGATCGAGGATGTTGTTGTTGGCAAGCGGAGACTTCAATATGAGGCAGTAAGTTGAGACGGATTCGTGTTTGCGTAATTGTCAAGTCTACTGCGCGAGTACACTTGTAATAACGCCTTTTGTTCTCTTTCTTTTTTCAGGAATTGGCGAACAATCTTAAAAATTACGACACATGGTTTGACTATGGAAAGCTGGAGGAGGGTACAGGCGATGTAGACCGAGTTCGGGAGGTATATGAGCGTGCTATTGCGCAAGTACCGCCTGCTCAGGAGAAGCGTCTTTGGAGACGGTATATCTATCTGTGGATCAAGTACGCTTTGTTTGAGGAGCTGGAAAGCAAGGTATGTTTAAAGTGCATTTTTTTTAGGTCTGCAGGAAGCTGCGTGGTAATGAGCACTGAGATACTGACGCGAGATGTAATTTTAGGACTATGAGCGTGCTAGACAGATCTACAAGGGCTGCATTCAACTTGTTCCCCACAAAAAGTTTACGTTTGCCAAGATCTGGCTACTCTACGCCAAGTTTGAAATTCGACAGCTCGATCTCACAGCCGCCCGTAAGACCTTGGGAATGGCGTTGGGCTTGTGTCCAAAGGATAGATTGTTCAAGGGATATATCGAGCTGGAGCTGGAGGTGAGTACAAAAAGGGAATCCGCCACTTCTTTGCACTGGTGCTCAAGATTGTTTCACTCAACTCTTTCCATATTTTTTTTTCTCCGTCAAAAAAAAAAACTAGCTTCGCGACATTGACAGGGCCAGGACGCTGTACGCCAAATATCTGGAGTGGTCGCCCTCTAATTGTGCTGCATGGATCAAATTCGCAGAACTTGAGAATGAGTTACAGGATACAGAACGCGCTAGGGCCATTTTCGATCTCGCCATTGCACAACCAGAGTTGGACATGCCTGAAATCCTTTGGAAGGCATACATTGACTTTGAGGTGGGTGAGGAGGAGTGGGCGAACGCACGATCGCTGTACCGAAAACTGTTGCAAAGGACAGCACACGTCAAGGTCTGGATCAGTTGGGCACACTTTGAAGCGAGCGTTCCTGAGGAAGGTCAGGCGGCTGCGGCTCGGGATGTGTTCAAGAAGGGATGTCAGACAATGAAGGAGCAGGAACTCAAGGAGGAGAGAGTGATTCTGCTGGAGGCGTGGAAGGAATTCGAGCAGGCACAAGGAACAGCCGAGACGTTGAAGACTGTGCAGGATTTGATGCCAAAGATGGTCAAGAAGCGTCGCCAGGTCGAGTCCGCAGACGGTGTCGCTGTTGGATCGGCACAGTGGGAGGAATACTACGACTACATCTTCCCGGATGATCAGACAGAAAAACCGAACTTCAAACTGCTCAGCAAAGCCCACGAGTGGAAAGCAAGGGTAGGTGGCGATGGAGTTGCAGATGCTATCAAAAAAATATGTACCTGGTTTAGGAGAGGAATTTAACCATGCTGACCACAACCTTTTCCCTGTTGCAATCTTAGATGGAGAGAGAAAAGGCCGAGAAGGCAGCAGCAGCTGCTGCGGCAGAGGCTGGTTCTTCTTCATCTGCATCTACTGCTACGACCACAGCTGATATTACAGCTGCAACCGCTATTGCTGTAGACGGGTCCGCAAAGGGGTCGCCGTCTCCTGGTGCCTCAGAAGGGGATAGATCCGACGCAGAATAATCGTAATAAAAAAGCACAGTCACCTCCCTATGTTTATTTCTGTGCTGTTTAGTTCCCATGTCTGGTTTGGGTTTCCCATTGCAAAGTCCATTCCGGTTCGTAAATTACATTCCAGTCAGGACAACGCACAGCCACAGGAGTATTAGCACCACTAACAGGACTGAAAGGCAACCCTTCCAACACACACCCCTTCCAACACACACCCCTCTTGCGCAGACACGAAAACTAAAAAAAATCGTTTGGAGAATGAGTATTGCACGACCCATTCTGACGTCGCTTCCAAAGCTGCCCTCGCCAGAACTATGGCCGTCAATTTACAAGGCATCAAGGGCGCGTGGGCAATTGAGAGTGTCTGTCATGACGGAAGATGTCGCTAGTAAGTTGGATGGGGGGGCTCGTATAATATGGAGAGCTTGCAGAAGGTTTGCAACGCGTCTGTGAGGGGGAGGCGGCTACCGCATTTCAAGTCGATCCAACGATGAACCTGTTGTCCTTGTCCCTTCTTCTAGATATGGCTGCCAAGAAGATAGAAATCGGAAATCACCCCAATCGGTCTATCATTGAACTTTTTGCAGGTGAAGCAAAATAACGGCGGTCGAATTGTGAACCAAAGATCCTGAATCTGGAGGCAGGCATTGACAATTTTCTATGGTGGCACGGTTCGCTCTTGCATTTTCTTTGAACATGTGTGTGTGTCAATGTGTATACGCGCATGTCTTTAGGCCCTGGACAACTGACTCGATCGATGGCATTGGCTGGTGCGAAGAAAGTAATAACGGTCGAGAATGGCGAAACCTATCAAAGCTCATTAAAGGTAAAAAAATTAAAAGGCAACGGATCAGGGGAAGCCATCCAAGGGAACAAGCAGAGATGTCATGGGCCACAGAGAAATTCTAATATTCTTCCCCCACCCCTGAAAAATAGACACTCTTGGAAAGTTCAGAAGGCAGGATCGAAAATTTCAGTATGAACCCGTTCACAGATCCGTTTGAAGAGCTGCTGCATAAAGGAGCAATTCCAGGACTGAAGCCTCAGCCCTGGGACAATATACACACGGATGTGATGGTAGTGGGCTGTTTGCCAAACTCGACCATGGGCGAGAAGGTGTTGGTGGATTTGTTGACGGCGTCAATAGACAGGATGGGGATCTTTGGACTGGGACGCGTGGAAATGTACATGTTTTGTTTCAAGGATGCCGCCAAGGTAATGAAAAATGAAGAGATGGGGGCAAACTGTGTGAGATGGGATTTAGGACTTGAATTCAGTTACTTAAAAACGATTTTCCTCTATCTTCATACTTCCGACATTTTTTAAATATATGTTTTTTTTTGGCAGAGGATACTTGCAGCTCCGGGCACGCCGGCAAGGAACAGGGTGTCGCTGACAGCAGAGGCAGCAGCGGAAATTACTTCACTGATGCGTCCTGCGGCCCACAATTTCTATTTACCTTATGAATATGAACTCTTGCGAATTGTGCCACACGAGAAGCCCAAGCTGTTGAGTAAGATTCATAACGCGTGCGCCGACGAGGAAAAAAAAAAAGGCAGGGGGGTACATGTTTCGATCATTTTGAGTTGACAAAGTGCTATTATTTTTGTTCCTTTTTCTAGCGTCAATGGAAGTCATGGATTTCTGCTTGAGGAGCCTGTTTACAAGCAAGTCGCACTCTCTAAGCAAAGTCATCAAGTAGGTGTTTTCAGTCCACGTCCTCTCCAGAAGCAACGTCATTTTTTAAGATCCAAGCACGACCAAGTACCGTTTCTAACAGACCTATTATTTTCATTTCTTGAAAACTAGATTGCTTGGCCCTGGTGCAGATATCTTGCTGGGGCGACTGAGCTTTGACCACGATATCAAAATCAAGCATATGACATTAGATCAACTGAACGAGGTCGCGCTCAAGTTCGACCAGTGGCCACTCCGACCCACTGTCCTGTACGATGACATGATCATGCACGAGAGTAAACGAAAGCGATAGATGCCCCCCTCCCCAGCTTGAGTTGCTAGTTTTTCGGCATTTTCTTCCTTCTCAAATTTAAAAAAAAAAGAAAAAAAAAAGACGTAGATCATTCACAAGAACGCGCACTGCTTTATTTTTGTCTAGAAGTACACCAATATCTCTATTTCTATTATGATTTGGATGCCTTGGATGCTCGCTTGCGCACATTCTCTGCTCCAACCTGCTTTTTCGACACCGTCTTATTCGCACCTCTGAACTTTCTCGGGTCCTTATTGCTCATTCTCGTCTTATCCCGCATTCCCTCACCACCCTCCCAGAATGCACCTGAACCTCCTGCTATCTTGACAGGACTCTCGCCACAGACACAAGGCTTGTCGCTCACAGTCTGTTCTCTCGAGCAGTGTCCACAGATCATCCTCTTTGCAAACTCACATCCATGATCCTCCTTTTCGTCATGACACAAATGACAGGCGTAAATCTTGGAGCAACATGGGAACCGGAACCAACGACGCGATTTCTTGTAGTGCTCACAGGCTCCCTTTCGAGGCAAAGGTTCCCCAACCTTCAGTTCGAAATCAAGGCCACCGTTCTTGGCCTTGCGATTTAGCGCCTTTTTCTTGAGAGGGAGTTGTTCCAGATCCGCCTTACTGGCTTTCATCATGTCCCCTGGACTCAACTTTACGAACTTGATCTCACCCTCCATCGAAAAGGTCAGGCGCACGTGGCATTTTCGACAGTTGGCCGTTGCAGACATGCCGCGACCGACGCGTTGCCTGAATCCAGTAGGTGCTGCGTGATTGGATACAGATCCAGAGCCTTGAGTTGAAGGCGGTTCAGTACCTTGTGTCACCTCAGCGTCGACACTCAGCGCGACATTCGTATTCGCCCCATGGCCGTCTCCCGTGGAAGCCCCTAAGATTTGGTCACACTCGCTGCAGGTCGGCACGAACGCCGATGGCAAGATGTCGAACGCAGTGCAACCAGCCAGATCCAGGAACCCCAAAGTCCTGGACTGCATATGAATGTACTCAGTCCGGAAATGTGCCCCCATCAACGACTGACAGTTTTCACAGGTCCTCCATTTCCGTTTATCATTGGGAGAGGATGTTGTCGACGACGAGGATCCTGACTGTCCGGCCTGCAACTGATTGCTACTGTCGTCTGGCTTAAGATCTGCAATCTCGAACAACCCTTTGCAGCGATTGCAACGGACAAGAAGATTCAGTGAACGGCAGTAGAGAAGTGAAATGTGATCCAATTTAAGATCTGGCATCCGGATTTCGATACCCCTCTTAGGTGCCGCTGTATCAACCAAAGGCCCTGCTTCAGAAGCACCCTGCTCCTGATCCTCATTCTCGCTCTGATCGTCCTCCTCTGCAGAATCCGCGTCAATATCCGAGCCGCTGTCGTCAGAATCCTCCTCCTCCTCCTCCTCCTCCTCCTCCTCCTCCTCCTCCTCCTCGTCGTCATCGTCGTCCTCGCTGGTAACCACTCCGTGATCCTCATATAGTTCAAAATTGCGCCTAGGAGGCTGCGGTGCTGGTGCATCCACGTAGATCAGTTTTCGGTTCCGTTCCAGGTGTTGATCATGGCTGCTGAGACCTCGATCACGAGCGTTCTGACGTTCAGATCCAGTCAGAGATGACTGTGTACTCTGCGCTTGAGCCGCAGGCTTCACTACTGGTGGTGCCTTCGCTGGCGTTGGTTTGGGAGGAGCGGCGGTGGCTGCGGTTTGAGCAGGTAGGTTCATGAACTCCTTGAGATCGCGATTGAGCTGGTTCAGGAGCTGGAACAACGACAACTGAGGCGAAGCCGCCACAATATTGCGAAATCCCTGTTCAACATTCCTATGCAGGACCCCATTGTATAAATAAAAGGTCGTTGAGTAAATGGTTTTTTTTTTTTGTGGTCCAAACGTTATTACTGCGGGTTGGGATCCGCCATCCGCCATTTTTTTTTCTCTCTTTTTTTACGTTACCTTGCACGCCATAGCTCGATCTCAGGGTTCTGACCGTCCTGCTTTAACCGGATCTCACAAGGTTCCAGAGGGAACTCCTTGGGCACCAGCAGATTGATCCAGAGTGGTCCCTCCCAAGACACTGGCATCTTCGGGCCCTTCTCCACTGATTCCAGTCCAATCTGAACCTCCGTCGCAGAAACAGTCGAAAACGTCGCTCGAAAGCGCGCCTGAATCTGATTCATCTGCTTCTGTCGCTGGACACCTGCTTGTTCGATCTCCTGAGCCGTGAACTGCTTTTGGACAGGTTTAATCAAAGGCACTGCGGCTGGTGCTGTCAGCTTTTGTGTATTTGCCTTCGGGGCCTCCTTGGAGGAGGAAGAAGGAGTTGTTGTCTTTGCGGAAGGTTTGGGCAATGGGGGCGGAAGGGAAGGTGTTGAGGTATTGGATGTTGGGGCATTAGATCCTGCCGTGGTGGATCCAGTAGTCTTCTGCTCGCCGTGACCCACGAAACGGATCGTGGGCGCTGGCGGCTTTTGTAATAGCTGCTCCATATTGACATCTAGCCAGTTCAGGTGTGCAAGCAACGATTTCTTTTGATGTGCCGTTTCTGCAAATCCTCGCTCGAGATTGGTGGTGAATCCTTTTGGGATATCCTTGTTGAGAACCTGAACGCCGCACGGTGTCTCTGGGTAATCATTGGGGACTATGAGCTCGATATGGAGCGACTCGATCTCGTAAGGGAAGTCGGGATCGCTAGGAACGATCTTGAGTTGATAGACGTCGCTGCTGTCTTTCCTGGAGGAGTTGGTGCTGCGAAAGGAGCTCTTGTAGCGGCTCTGGACCTGGGAGATTTCAAAGGCACGGGCGGACGCTGCCTCCTGCCCCTGGCTGACGTTCTGGAGTGGTCGAGGGACGGGTTTGCGCACTGGTGCTCGTGCTACATTAGTGGTGGCCATTCTAGTTTGGTCTGGGGGGGTGGCTGATTGGTTGATTAGGGTAGTGAATGCAGGAGATCTGGGTGAATGAACGAATGGTTGAGAAACGAAATAGCGAATGCAGAGCAAGTTTAAATATCCTCGCACGAAAAAAGCAAGGCCATGATTGATTGGGGTCGATCGACATGTATTTTATTCGATGAACAATATGCAAGAGTATTTGTCGCGAGAGCAAACGTCTCTCTATTTCCCAGCAGGAGTAGTGTCTCGCAGCAGGCTACCCTGGGATCCCTCTCCTTGCACTGCTTGGACTGGTTCGATCGCTGTATTGGCAGAAGAACTAGCGGTCGTTCCTGACCCCATTCTCTCCGGATGGTGATAGTAGACGTCGTTAATTCCCTGGACAGCAGAGTTTCTGTTTGAGGACGTGCCCGAGGCTGTTGCATCCACCGCATCAACTGCTGTTTGGGAATCAGATGACCCGGCTTCAGTTTGCGCCACTGGCGACTGCGGTAGTCCCTGAGGACTTTGACTCTGAACAGGGCTCGCGGAGGCATACGCTGCAGCAATAACCATAGTATTCTCGCGCCCATCAACTGGGCTCGAGAGATCCTCGTCCTGTCCACCTCCAACAAGGTTGTCGCCTTCGTCATAGCTTTGAGGTACATCCGAGCCCTGAGTGGGCAGCATCAATGGTGGTTTAGCCAGAGCAGCCTCCACATGCTCGTGCGTGTGGTGCCCATCATCCGAACCCGTGTTCACGTTATTGAGTCCGATTCTTGACTCCTCATCTGTGGTCGACTTTCCACCATCTCCCTTCTTGAGAGGCAGCCAAAGAGTGGGGAGAGGTCCTGCAATCGCTGGATGACTGTACTGTCGCATTCCAGAGTTCAAAACGCCTGGGTATAAGGTCATGGGTGGCTGTCTATAGTCCGTGTATCGATCAGGGAACACCTGATAGTCGTCTTCCTCAACAACGCTCTTAGGAATACGGCGTCGGACGCCTCCTGGAGTGGTC
This sequence comes from Dissophora ornata, assembly GCA_025201705.1. Lineage (NCBI taxonomy): Eukaryota > Fungi > Mortierellomycota > Mortierellomycetes > Mortierellales > Mortierellaceae > Dissophora > Dissophora ornata. The sequence continues at coordinate 37,251 of MU616608.1, forward strand.
ACAGCTGTTGCAGTTCCAACTGCAGTGCCGTTTCCGCTGCCGTTGACCGCCTTGGAGGCCCCACTGTTGTTTTGATCCACGTTGATCAGGATGTGTCCAGGAACCTGGGAAGCCGGTCCAACTGCCGCTGCAGGTGCAGAGGGATCCTCTTGCGCAGACTCATCGTTGTAGGGCTCCAACTGCGACTCGATCTCGGCTGGGCGAAGGAGTTCCAGTGGAACATATTCAGCAGAGCTCTGGTACCGGGATGTGGTGTAAACCCAGAACGAGATGGTGCCAATAGGGAGAGGAACCATCAATCCTCCAAGAAGATAGGATTGCTTCAACATGAACAGGCCCAACATGGTCGATTGAAAGATGAGCAAACCTATCATAAGGCGGTTGTAGACCATTGGCCACGTTTGTCCAGCTGATTCGTAGGGGTGGAAGAGAACGTATAGCGACTGGTACTTAAACACGACGTAGCCAAGGGCAAAGTAGAGGACTCCGAACACGAGAATCAAGGGCTTCATGCACGAGTAGATCATAACGATGACCATAGCCAAAGTCGCGTTCGAGTAGACGACGCCATGATGGAGCTCTGGCGGGGCACGCGCCTCGGCGTAGTCGCGAGGGGTCTTGGACAGGATTCCATGGAAGGCCTGGTCGAACATGTCTCCAATTTGCAACAGCTGAACAGGGAACAGGCCGATTCCTTTCAAAATCAGGTAGTTGACAAAGAAGGGCGCAACACGAGGCAAAGAAACGGCCAGCAAAAGTGTAAGCTCCCCAAGGTTGTGGTAGACCTTGTTGACTGTTTGAGCCAAGGTTCCGACCACGGTGAAGACGAGGACAACGTTGAAGAGAATGAACGTGAAGTATTTGTTGTACAGCGATCGAGCAACTCCTGAATGCGATTGAATGCCCTGTCTCCTGCAAAGGGCCTCCAAGATCTTGGGGACAACGGCCAGAAACAATGTAACACCGACGGTGGGAAGGAATCCCTGGATCACGTCCTTCAGGAGAGGGCTTTTCTCGGCGATTTTGGTAATGCCGGGGATCAGCTTCTCCAAGGAGTCGAGGTTCAGGAAGGAGGAGAACACACCAATGGGACCAGTCCAGAAGAAGATTAGGAAGAAAACGGTCGTGTTGACGACAACAGATCTGACACCAAGCTCGCTGGGGGGGAGGTTCAAGTTGTCCCAGAAGACGTCGCGGGGTTCAGGAGCAAGAGTCGTTTCGCAAGTGAGCGTCTGTTGCGTGTTGACTGTTTGTGCAAGGACTTGCTACAATGTACATAGAAAGAAAGTGGAAGAGTTTGAGTGTGTGATTCCTGATGTGTCCAAGTCCAGACTAGAACCATGAAAGATCCTAATAACTTACAGCGGAATGCATCTCCTCAAAGGTGACGAATCCAATACTGGTGGTTGGGAAAATACGTGACAGGCGCATCTTTTGAACAGCCTTATCCAAGGTCGCGAAAATCTCTTTGAGGTGGTTAATCTTGTCCACTTTCTTGCCAAATATTCCCAAAAATCCCAGACGCATAGTAGGCCGATTCTTCTCTTGTGGACGAAGAAGGGATGTGTTCTCGTCAGTATCCTCATCATTTTCATCCGTCGCTGTGTGTCCCTCTGTAATCATCCGGTCGTTTTCGTTCTCGATCTTGTCAGGGTCGTATCCAGGCACACCCGAAGGATTGCCATAATAACTAGTGTAGGCCTCCTCGAGACTCCTCAATGCGTGCGCTCGTTGCTCGATCATTCGCTTCAAAGTCCTCACATGGCGACACACGTGTGCACTTTCCACGGTTCCGACGCCTAACGACTCGTAGAAAGTCGCTAATTCCCGGTCGCTCTGAAGTTGATCAGGAAGACCAACTACCATCACACTGCGATTGGTGATGGACATTGCACGTTTCAACAAATACTTGCGACGGAGGATAATATAGTCCTCGTACGTATTCCAGATCGTGTATATTGCGAGGAGGGAGAACATCCAGGTGAAGGTGAATTGAGTGAAGAGATAGAGAAGCGAGGTGCCTTGGATTCCCGCTGGTGTTTGTATGATCGAAAGTATGCCGCCTCCGGCCCTAGGGCCATTAGGGTCCGTTGGGTCGCCACCATCTCTGCTCGAGTAGATGTTGACGGGCATGATAATCAAGAGACCGGGGATAGCGAAGCACGCAATCAACTTCATACCCATAGTGAAAAACCGCAGAAGCTATTGATGAGAGGCGAGTAAGCTTGTCAGCATAACCATCGGCGAAGCGCAATAGAAAGTGTAAAAGATGTGGCGTGCAAAAATACACACACAACAGGAAATCCCACGGTCATCTAAGCAGGCGCACAAGCCTTGCCGTGGTGTAAACATTATGCACTGACTTTGCTTTGTCGAGTGCATCGGTCCATAACGGGTTGCCGAGATAATCATGACTGCCATCCAAGCTTACCATCACTGCGTCGAGCCCGACGCAATCGAGCACCTCTGCCTCTGGGATACGCAGCAACTGCGGGATCCATCCAAAGAACGTTGATGAAAGGATAGGGGGCGTGTGTCTAGTTGCAGACCAATAGAAAATTCAGGGACGGAATACCAAAAATAACGGTTAACCCCTGTGCTTGTCAGATCTTTGCCTCGGTTCAGTCTTTGCCTCCAGCAGGAGGGCTGTGGTAAATCCTCCCTGTGCCATGATGCAATCTACATCAGACGTCATATCAGAGCACATACCTGCGGAGCTTTGTGCGAGGAGCAAACATGACAATCCATCGAGTGCGGAGAACGCAAAAGAGAAGGAAGGATAGTACGCCAAGGGTGATGGAGATGACCAGCTGGGCCGTGAGACCAGTGGAATTGCTGGCCTTTGCGGGGGTGCCTATCAGTTACAATTGAGGGAGCGTCGCCATCCTGGTTAGCTGCTGGGCGAGTGGTTGTGGACCTGAAACAGTTTCGTGCCGTGGAATCTTCGTACCTACTCGCCCGATACCCTGGGTCTCATAGACATCTTCTTGTCCGTAGTAGTCCAGGACCCTAAAGAAAGCCAACCATAAGGAGGGTCCTGGTGAGGTGGCGTTGGAGACAAACCCGTTTCTGCAAGTGCGCGGGGCTGTTGCTGTTCTCGCTACACTCTTGCCAGCGAAGAGGGTTTACCTGAAAGAGGACTGAGAGGGGTCCATTGAAGGTTGTGGTGTGTTTGGTCTTCCAAGGCAGGGTTGCCGACAAAACAAGCCAATGGAGGTGCGTTAATGGATCGGGGAGAAATGAATGAATGAATGGATGAAGGAGACGGCGAGGGAAAAAAAAAACGATTGTCCGCGTGGGGTCTTCCGAGGAAGGCGTGTGGCCATTTTTTTTTCGTTTTTGTGCTCTCTTTGTTTTTCCGTAAATGCTGCAGCTCTTTCATATCGACCCCCATCATCCACACAGCCCGATCCCTTGCACCGCAACATAAACATCCGCACCACACGCACAGGACACACACTTGTTCAGCTAGATGGGCGATCAGACGCGCATATCATTCATCTTTAATCAGCTAGAGCCTAGCTCATCGACCCTTTCACCGCCCTATTTCTACTCTGCGATCAAGACCTTTTCCAGCCTGAACGCATCTGCAACGTCAAGCTGTGGGTAATAGTTCGCACATGTCTCTGCCACCTCGAATCCACGCTTCTTGTAGAAGTTTAATGCCTCCTCGTTGTTTGTCTGGACATGCAGATACACCTTAGCGATCTTGGGTCCACTCGAAGGTGGGAGCTCCGCGTTCTCCAGAATGTGATCCAGCAGCTGGGATCCTATATAACGCAAAATGGCAAGCAAATGCCCAACCGCATGAGTATGGTATCCCTCTTCTTCCATTCAGCCAAAAAAAAAAAAAAAAAAAAAAAAATCGCCACAATTGACGCCTGTTCCAACGATGATTCATCTTCCTGTCAAAAGCGTTCTTTTCATACCCAAGCCAAGTCGACGGTAGGGTGCAAGGACGCCCAGGGTTGCAATGTAAAGTTGCTGCAATGAACTTGATCCCTGCACCTTCTCCTTGCGACAACACACGGCGCCGACGCAAACATCATTGAAATAGACTAATAAGTTGAAAACCGGCAAACAGCGATAGATTAGCTCCATTGACCCGAATAATAACAATGCTCAGTAGATATTAAACCGCGCTACAGAGGGTCTTGTTGGACACGTACTAATCTTGGCAAACTCGCCAACTTCAAGAATCTCCTTGTAGAAGCTGGCGGTGTAGACGACGGGGAAGAGGACAGTGTTCAGACGCTTGAGCTGGCCCAGGTTGTTGGGTGTGATGTCTCCGAGTCCAACGCGGAATGCGGCCGACTTTGGTTTGTCTTCGTTTGTGGCGGTTGTAGTGGAGCTCATGTCGATGGCTGGGGGAGTCATGTGAAGTGGCGAGGAGAGAATTAGCAGTAAGGGAGGGAGGGATGACAGAGAAGCTGCAACAGGGATGTGGGACCTCTCTTTCAGGTCCACGTCTTCCCTCCAAATTAGGGGTCGCGACGCACCATCAGTGTGTTTACCCACTGTGGCTGATTGCCGCCAAAGAGCAGTCCTGATCACTCATCATACCACACTGACCACCACCACCGCCCCGCAAGTTCGCTGCTGTTGCTCGTTGGATGATGATCCCAGATACGGACGCGACGCTTGTCAAACACATCTCGAAGATAGAATGATACTACACAACTCCCTGATTTATTATACTGTTTCTCTCAAGTTCGAGTCAGATGAGTCTGGCCTTACTTGGAGATTCGCTCAAGATAAGCGTTCCATCCAGCCTCCTGGTACCGCTTGGCCTCCTTGGCAGCGTCCCTGCCATTGCCATAGATACCGCGTCCGACAATGATAACGTCGCATCCACGGTCATACACAACTTCCCGAGGGTGCTTCCATTGCTGGCCCAAACCATCGGATGTTTGGTCCAGACCAACACCAGGGGTCATATAGATGAAATCGTCGCCTTCCTGGTCCTCATATCGGCGCATGGCAATGAATCCAACAACAAAGTCCTTGTACTTGCGCGCCAGTTCGACGGTCGTGTTGGTGTAGTCACCCTTGGCTAGCGTTCCTGCAGAGGACATCTCTGCCAACAGGAGCAAGCAGCGGTTCAAGGGAAGTCCAACCTCGCGAAGTCCCTGAATGATGCCCTCACCAGGAACAGTGTGGGCGTTGGTGATATCGGACCAAGAAGCGATCTTGTACACTCCAGAGCTATACTGGAGCTTGACAGTGTTGCCTGAACGGGTATTTTTAGGGGGG
>MU616608.1:46941-83575 GCA_025201705.1 Dissophora ornata
CCCAACGATGAAACTTACTGTTAGAACTGCGACCATGCAGCACATTGTGGTCACCCAGTCAAACATGGCTATTGTGGATTTGCAGGGGGGGAAAAAAGGCGATTTAGCGCTAGGATCGTATCAAGAACCACATCCAGAATTCACATACACACGCCTCTTCCTCACCTGCGCGCGCGATCAACACACTGTAGAACACAAAGTCTCCCAATCCCAACTTCAATCCTCCACCTAGAGAAACGGGCGGTGAATACCAAAGACGATTAGCCTATTGTCATTTTAAACCGTGTGCACCGAATCAAAATCAGTTAAATCATTCAGATATCCTGGATCAATACCATCGTCATCCTCATCATCGCCGTTGCGGGTATTATCAATACGGCTATCAGGTTGCATTCCAGCGTCCGAGTTTTGTGCCTGCCTGACCGAAGGAGAGCGTCCAGCTCTGTTTGATGACGGACTGCCTTCGGGATTAGTGGGTCCTCCGGAGCGAATTCTCTCTCGTAGTTCAATGTCCCCACGTTCCACAGACTCGTTACTCGTGGCAGGCACGAGTGCAACTGTGGAACCGGCGCCGAAAGAGGCATCAAGGCCACTATTGTGGCTACTACTGATGCTCGCGCCACCTTCCCTGCCTGTCGCACGTGAATGCCCACCAATATAGGCATCTCCATGACTGTTGTCGCCATCCACTAACACATCCTCGACATTAGCTCCTTCCTTTGAACGGTTTGTTTCACGCTCCAGGATGCTGTTCGGCGGCGAGGCCATAAACCATACAGCGTTGACGGTGTAAAGCAGGGCCGGAACGTCCTGGTTTTGATCCCTTGAGCTCTCCACCAGGATCTTGAGTGGACCAAAAGGACAAAGCACTGCAATGAGATCTAGTGCACCAAAATAGAAGTATGTCAATCGTAGCGACGTCTGGGAGAAATAGCGCTCACGAGGGTTCATATATATTCGACATACCCCAGATGACGAGCAATGCCAACAACATCCATGTAGTCCACTCGGCGAGTCCTGTCAGCGAGAACGCCTATACGCCGAAAAGAAAGAATGGTCAGCTATTGTCCAGGCGTAACAATCCCAAGCTCATCATAATGACGATTTATAGTACCATCAAACTGCTCATGACCGTCAGATAGACTTGCTGGAGCCACATTGGACCTTTCCAGAAAACAGATATCAGTCCTGTGACAGCAAAGTTCCATAGCGCAAAAGACATGGTCACGTAATCCAGCGGGATCCTTAGAACCTGGATCAGATTGAGAACCAGAACGTATCCCATAAATCCAAGCAGCAAGGCCACGACCACCATAAAGAATCCAATGAGAACCTAATAGTAGCCAATACAAGCGATGGTTGTTAGGAAGAAGGACTTGATGCGTTTTCGGAGAGGCCGTCCAAATTTAGGTACCTTGATATGCCCTCGCTTAAATAGGATTACAATGATGATTGTAACGATTACAATCTGACCGATGATAATTCCTGCATTGGCAAGCGATCCCAGAATGTTTTGCGACACTGTTGAGGTAGACGACTCTGTGTATACGGTGTAAGATGACTGCGTTGGTCTACCATCGAGAACAAGAAAAAGAAGGCTTATTAGCCATCCCGCTAACGACTGTGCTGCAACATGCTGGAGCTCCCGCAGACGACAGCGTTACCTGTAGTCACTCCCAGCCAAGGAAATCTTGACCCACAAAATACTGAGACAGATGCAAATGACGACTGGCTTGATGATCTTGTAGATTTGCAGCATATAAAACTTCATGTCTGCTATCCTCTCTGCCTGCTCGTACGCTGCCTTTTGCTCTGGTGTCAGTTGAGGCCGTCTCCGTGGTTCCCGTGGTCGTCTTCGAGGCTGGTTCGCCACAGCCCTGACATTCTCAGCTTCGTCTCCAAGATCGCCCCCCATGGGTCCTGGTACGTTCGAACGTCGCTGGGAGGCCCTTGCGCGGCTCCCCTGTTCCACGTCAGGGTTGGAGCTTGATCCTTCTTGCTCTTCCTTCTTTGCTGCAACGATTTCTGAACACTCTCGATAATGTGCCCTCCAGTCGGCGGCCTGGCATTCCTGAGAGCAGTATCGGACGCTCTGGCAAGCTGAACACTGGAATCGAGCTGGAAAGGCGTCGCAAATCTGGCAAGGTTGGTCATCGCCGCTGTTTGCTACCGTCGCCTGACCTTCCGGTCCAGCCTGGCCCTGAGTGGGAACTTGGGAATCGCGGTTCCCTTCAGGTATAGTGTTGTTGCGAATGGGCGTTGCACTTTGTGATGAATCGGCTCCTGGAGGTGAAGGGTTCGACTGGGAGAGGAGACCCTGGCCAGGCGGAGCTGTTTCTCCAGGAGTGTCTAGCGCCGACATTCAATCACTGTCGACTCTGTCCTCTGTTAACACTGGTGTGTCGAGCCTATGGGTCGCGGTTGTTTGACGTGTGGTGATTCAATGGGGGAAAGAGAAAAGGACAGGGACGTGCGACAACGAATCTACTCTAGTTGAGGGCTCTGTGTTGAAAGAGGAGGGAGTGATGATGACGAAGAAGAAGAAGATGATGATGGAGATGATGGAAGAAGAAAAGATGAAGAGCCTTTGTGTCCCTCCACTGTATTGGAACGCAGAGTGGAGCAGGCAATGCGAGGCTCAGCAACTCTGTTTTTCAATAATCTAAAATTACCAATTTACGCTCGGCGACTCTGTCCGTGCCTGCGCGCTGTGTTGCCGTCCCAGTGCATGTCGTCCCTCGTACTGCGTGGCACAGGCGAACACATCCTGCATGCACATGCTCTGTATTCCTACCACATGAGAGGCGCTGACGATGTCGCCTATATCTCCCAGATCAAACGAGCCGTCTGCTGGAGGTCCACGCCATCCACGGGTAGAATGCCCCCAGGGGTCGAGGTTGCCACGCAATTTGTTTAGGTGGCAGGCGATTCGGTACACGCGGTCTTGTATTTCATGTACATTTTACCTTGACGCTCTACAAGCAGGGACACTGGCCCCGTAGACAACGCGACGGGGTGGCATGTGACTGCTCGCGATGTTATTTCTTTTCTTTTTTTTTTTTTTGAGGTCGAATTTCAACCCACTCCAACCTCGCATCAACATCACCATGCCGTCATCAAAGAAAAGTGGCCCGTCCAGGAATGTAAAGCCGGCCACAAAGTCGACTCCCTATAGCAAGAATACCAAGGGTGCCAAGGCTAACCCTACGCCCACCAACAAAAAGCACAGTGCCCCGCCCAGCAAGCCACACCAAGCTAGGAATAAGCACCTGAACGTCAACCTGACCTCAGAGCTCGACTCTCTCCTCGGGGACCTCAACAGCCAATTACAGCGAAAAAAGACAAAGAGAGACGCTCGGTTAGACGTAAGCCTTTATTTTTGTTCAGCTTCAGCTTCTCAACGGGGTAAACTGTCGTTTAATTCTCGCCGCTTACATCCTGCCTGTTTTTTTTCTCTCTCTTGTATTGGCAATCCTATCCTCTAGTCTATCAGCTCCAATGGCGTTTCGGAATCGGAGAAGAGGTTAAACGAGGCTCAGGCAAAGCACGAGTCTTTGCAGGACGACATGATGAGCGCCCTGGATGGCATTTCGTCTCTCGGGAAGTAACAATCTCGCAACTTGGTAGCGGCAGGAGATAGGCGACAAGTCAATTGAACCCGCACTGCATCATATCAGCATGTACTATAATGGATACTTGAGCCAATTCATTAGACACGGGTTCACCGTGACCAATGGCTTGAAGGACCTTTTTCTCTTTTTTTTTTCTCATTCTCCTCATTCTCCAGCCCTTCCCTCCCTGCATCCTTGCACGCCAATGCAAAACGTTCTACACTGCAACACTGCGCAGACACGCTCGATGCAATAATAATAATAAACGCCATCAATTGTCAATCAATATGGATATGCTCGCGGGTCAAGGAAAAGGCGACATGAATCAGAGGCGGAACAAAACATTCCTCCTCCCAGGTGGCACGACGCAGCAACCGCCGAAAGAGCGGCCAAAGAGACCCCGCCAGCCAAAGAAGACTAAGCTTGGACCCTCGGCAGAACTCGAGGGGCAAGCTGGGCCCTCCACAACACAACCAACCTCACCATCTTCCGTTTCCGTTTCACGCCCTCAAAAGACATCGACTCAACGACTGCAACGACAAGGACAAGGGACTCTGCAACAATGTTTAAGGGAGAAAGTCAAAGACAACAACACTATCGCCCTGTCCCTGATCTCCTCTCTTCCACAGCGATCCCTATGACTATGTCTGCCATGACCGATACGCAGATCGCAGACGCAAGGAGGCGATCGGCCAACGAAGTTTCCGTGACACAAAGATTCTTTGTGGTGACTATATACCACAGAAAGCTAGGACGATATCTAAAATTACCTTTCAGGTTTTTTATGTCGCTGGAGGACCAAAATATAAAGACATTGTGTTGCAATCAAAACATACGCTTTCTTTATTCCATCGCAAACACCCTCAACTTCATCTTCGATAGCTGATATTGATACTTTGTTGAACTGATTGTTATTCTGTCACATGTGTTTGGCAAAGGACATTGACACATTTTCCCTTCAGCCTAACTGGCCATTTGTTTCCTCTGTGCTTTTGCCTCTTTATTACAGCTCCTACCTTCCACCTTGCCAAATCTTCTCGTTATACTTGCCTCCATCTCGAGTGTGTTCTCACTTGCACCACATTTTCCAACATCCAGCTAACACTGATCCTCGCTGAGCGGCTTTGTGCCCGACCAAAACTCACTTTTGTCAGATAGCTGACCACCAAAGACACAGTAAATTGTAAATACAAAGGACTTCCCAGGAGCTCTTGGGCGCATACTCTCGTATCTGCATGCCGTTATGGTGAGCACCAAAAGACACTATTTGAAATTATCTAGTAACATGGGTATTCAAGGCTTCTACGACGCGCTCAAGAAACACGGCTTCCCTCCTCTGCCAACTGATCTCACGCAGCTCTCGGACTGCAGAGTGTAGATTGACCTATTGGGGTCGTTTCGATCAAAAGTCTTTTCACTCCTCACGGATACCTATAGCCCTGCCAGGACGACTGAAGTGAGGCGAGTCATAGCCGCGGTCATATCGTCCCAACTACCATTTGATCCAACTCAATGCTGTATACATATCGATGGTGCCCATAATCTCGAGAAACAAGTGGAGCACGCAAGCCGGCAGTTGGAGCTCGACAAACAGCAAGCCAAGCTCGATCGAGCTTTAAGTAAAATGCAAGAACGGTCGGACCAGGGCAAATGGACTGCTCGAAGCACGATGACCGAGATCACCCAAATCTTTGGGCTCACGCCCGGCGACAAGCAATACCTTGGTAAAAGTCTTGCGGAAACCTTTCGAGTCTGTCACTGTGCCGTCTCTCGTGGGCCAATCGATCCTCACCAGGGTCTCGAGAGCGACGGGGAGTGAGGGGGGCTAACAGGCCGGATGGTACCATCATGAAGGAGCAATTTGATGTGGGCTTTGCTGAAATCAAGGCCCCCAAGGACGATAACAACACCCGCCTCTACATCGAGGACAAGTGGGCACTGACGTCGTTGGCCAAGGATACTATTGACCAAGGATACTATTGACCTGCACCTGCGGGAGCGGCGCACTATCACATCGGTCTATCGCCTGCAGGTCTTTGGTAATCAAGAGTACATCGAAACTGGATGGGTATTCTTCTTTACTGTATTACTGTATCGTTCTCTGTGGCAGTGTATATGTGGACAGAGATTGGTACCGGATACCTGCCACGCGATAAGAATGACACACACACTGCTTGATTCGCTGCATGGAACTTCTCAACACCCTCAGGGTAATTTTAATGCTCTGGGACAACAAACACAACATGGGACTCAAGGACTCCAAGAACTAACTCTGTAGTGTTGCTTTTTCCTTGTATCGTTCTCAACAGACTCTTCTCAGTATGTCCATACGCCGCCTCGACCTCGACGCGAGCCCGACCATTTTTTACCAGAAGAGCTTCGACCGCAACCAACTAACACTTCCCATTCGTCTCGACCGTTCTTTTGTCGCATTGTCAAGGCAAGCACTAACAAATCTACGACAGGTTGACGTGGTCGCCTTGTGCAGCACATAAGTTCTCTTCCTTGCACACACGCACACCGTATACAGGCAGAGTGAATCGCAGCATCTAAAATCCATTTCTCAAAGAAGAAAAGTGATCAAGTGATTTGCAAAATTGACGTTGTCCAGTGTGTGCCCGTGGCAGCCTCGGGTGTCGTTTTGTCTCCATGTCTTTTTTTTGTGTCTCTCTGTTGGATCTTGGATCTTTGTTGTCTTGTGCTATTAGAACGCTTCGCGAAAGACAATATTTCTTGTGTATACTCTCATTCTTGACTAAAACCTTGGTGTTTGATCGACTTGTTTGCGTGGATTTTATTTTAAGTAAGAGTAAGATGAGCAAACGATTACCACGATCCTGGGAGTCCTTGCTGTTATGCAGTCGCGCCTGTTTGCTGGATGCGGCGGTTTCTGAATGGAGTGTGTCTTGGATGCCCCCGGGCCAAGCTTCTTCCAATTTTCATATTTTAGAGATATGTGGGATAATTTTCAACCGCCATCGCACCAACTTTTGTCCCACCAACCGTTTATTTTGGCCTCATCACATCCACAACGAAGAGCAGCGCCGTAGAACGTGGCGCCGGGTTGGCCTCTCTCTAGGGATTGCCTTGCTATTTCTAAGCAACAGCCTGAACAATATTTTGTTCAGCTTCGCCTCGCCAGTGCCACAGGCCATCTTCCGCGCAGGTAACGCTGGGCAGCAACAGGGCGCAAACACGGGTGCAGCCACCGGTCAGTGTCAAGCATATGGCAGTTGTGGCCGACGACTGTCACAAAAGCTACAGATCACAGCATACTTTCGTGAAATCGTGGCGAGAGGACAAACATCCGCCAAACTACAACGTGATTGGCAATTGATATGGCACAGCTACGAGCTCCGCTATAGAAATGGCTTGTGTATTTTAAACAAGAGCAAAGACGCGAGCAGTAAAATGGGACCATCGACTATGTGAGTCGCATGACTTACGTTCAGTCCAGCATTTAATACTGACTAGTCCGTGGCTCAAAAGTCGCCTTGATCATACTCATCCTCATCATAATAATAATCTTCAAAATAGTACTCAGACTCCTCATCACTGTGTCCGTCATAGAAGTCAGACAACTGCGAATCGTCATCGCGATCGGTTCCAAAGTCCGTCGTGAAAACCTGCACCCGGGGCCAGTGCAGCTCGACCCACCTCTGCTCGTTCTCGTCATCAATACCGACTTCCATGTCCTCCAGTGCCACCACCTCCAAGCTCTCGAGACCGCCCAGCAGATCCAATCCGCTATCGAGACTCATGGCAAGGCAATCATATTGTCTTTCGGATTCCTTGTCGTGGCGACGGTAGTTCAGGTGCTCGGTGTCATAGGGGATTCCCATTCGGAGTTCTTGAAGGTGCGTCAGACGGGCAATTTGAGAGTAAACTCGTTTTTGGAGGGCGATACTCTTTTGATGGTCGCCCTTTAGCACATGATAGTTTGTGGGTCCGTCGTGGAGTTCTCGTTCGATATCGGAGCGGGGTATTCCTCCTATGAGGCAGCCAAAGACCCTAAGGGAGGTGCATGACCAATCTTGGTGAACAACATCACTTGCATCCAACCACTTACAGAATTTAATTGGCTGCTTGCGGTCCTTCGATAGTATATTAAAAACCCTGAGCCTGGGGGTCGCACATAGCAGTTCCTGGATCTCCTTGCTCGAGAACTCGGGAGCCTCGACACAAAACACCTCTAGTGTTGAAAAATGCTCCTTCAAAGCCCTGACCGACTTTTTTCCAAAGGCAAATAAGCTTCCATCATATCCGCAGTCATCAAGGTCAAAGACTACCCGTTGCAGTCCCACACCACCACGGCGTCGAGAGCATCTCCACAAGAGATCCGCAATCAAGTCATCGCTACTCACATGCCCCATCAACTCAATGGAATGCAACAGCGAGAACTTTCTTGGTGCGACGGTGTGGAACAGTTGAAAGTCCTCGTCCATGCACTCGATTTTCAGTGTCCGGATGTGGTGTCCGTACTTCTTTAGTGATCCTGTGGCGGCAGCACTGCGGACGAAGGTAGAGATTTCGTCTGCGTCCCGGCGGGTTCTGCGTGAGACCCGGTAGCTCTTGATGGCCTTCCAGAGAATGGGATTGAAAACGTTGTGCCAGTCGCGGCTGACGAGTGTGCAGGAATGGAGGTCTTGCGCGTCGTCCAGGAGTGAGACTATCATAACTTGAAGCTCAGGAGGAAGGCCTGCGAAAGACGCGAGGTGCATCATGGGTGACATGTTGACCGAGTGTTGTCGTTGACGGGAAGAATGTGAGAGGGGAGTATGAATAGAGAGAAGGGTGAGGCAGTGAAATAAAAAGAAAGAAGAAAGACATGAAAAAAAATCAAGAACCCCTTGCACATCCAAGAACAGACGAAGAAGGAAATAATATGAAAACGTTGGTATGCATGTGAAAGCATTTGAGCAATAGTGTAGGGGGGCATGATGAGACCCGGCTTGAAAAATATACAGGTGAAAAAGTTTGATTACAAATGCTAATAGTGAATGGTGAATGGCAATGTCTGTATTTCTTTTTACTTCGCCATGCTCGCCGTGAAACGGTCGGCGGGAAATTGAAGAGAGAGTAAGATGTTTGAGTAAGATGTTTGAGTAAGATCTGACAAGAGTAAGAGTAAGATGAGCAAACGATTACCACGATCCTGGGAGTCCTTGTTGTTATGCAGTCGCGCCTGTTTGCTGGATGTGGCGGTTTCTGAATGGAGGTGTCTTGGATGCCCGAGCTTCTTCAATTTTCATATTTCAGATGCACTGACCACAACCGCCGTCGCACCAACTTTTGTCCCACCAACCGTTTATTTTGGCCTCATCACAACCACAACAAACACCTTTTCTCCATGCACGTCCACAACGAAGAGCAGCGCCGTAGAACGTGGCGCCGGGTTGGCCTCTCTCTAGGGATTGCCTTGCTGTTTCTAAGCAACAGCCTCAACAATATTTTGTTCAGCTTCGCCTCGCCAGTGCCGCAGGCCATCTTCCGCGCAGATCACACTGGGCAGCAACAGGCCGCAAACACGGGTGCAGCCACCATCCTTGACATCCTGGGAGAGCGACCCGAGTTTTCAAAGCTGCTCGATCTGATTCAAAAGGATGAAGGTAGAATTCCTATATACATGTTTACACGCCAAACAAGCGTGAACTTATCTCGGTTTTTGCAGACTTTTCCGCGATATTCAGCATCATTATTCGACCCCTCTAGATCTTATGCATTTACTGGGTGATGCCGACACACAGGTTAGTAATAATTGCTAGTCGCAATCTCCTCGACGCTAGATGTTAACTGATCTAATCCAACATCGCAATTGTTTTGACTCCACAGTCCACACTATTTGCGCCCACAAACGAGGCTTTCGATTCCGTCTCTGATATTGATTACCCCACCCGCGACGTGTTGATGTATCACATTGCCGATCGAGCCTACAACTCTTCCAGTCTACATGACAAGCACGTCATCGCATCGCTCTACGAATCGCCCGGACTCGATAATGTCGCGCAACTCTTACGTATCTCGTTGGAGAAACCTGATATTCCTTCCGCTGAAAACTCTGTTTGGATGCAAGATGAGCCCGAGATCTGGATCGCCGATTCTGCTATTGCGGAAAACGCTGCGATGACAGAAGGGTCTTCTGGTCTCTATATCAACCGCGCAAAGGTCGTCATTCCAGACCTGGTCGCACATTCTGGTGGAGTCGTGCACGGCGTGAGCCACATCATTCAACCTCCGGGCAAGACCATTCTGGACGAGATTGAGAGACATGGCTTGCACTTTACTTGTCTCAACAAAGCCTGGGTCAGGACTGGAGTGGATGCACACATTCGAGACGGCAAGAGCATGACCTTGTTTGCTGCACACGACGAGGCTTGGAAAGGTATCTATCATGTTAAGTTGAGGACACCTTCACCGTGTTTATGAAACGCGTGCGTAAATTGATAACAACGGTTCTTCTGCACGGTAGCGCTACCCAAGAAGTTGGTCAAGTGGCTATTCTCGAACAAAGGCCGTGATCACCTCAAGATTTTTTCGATGTACCAGATTGCCAACAGGGTCGTTTACACACCCGAGATTTTCAACAGGACTCGAAAGGATGGTACTCCCGACGAAGATTACCACGAAATAGTCCTCCAATCGCTTCTGCATTCACCCAAGTACCTATTGCATGTCAAGGGTGAGGTCAGGGAGAAAGATACTGAGAATGATGCCCTTAGTCACCGCAAGATTGATTACAAATCTAGAGGCCCCACCGATCTCATCGAGTGGGGCGACCCTACGCCTAAGAAGCCCGACAACAAGACCGGTCACCACTGTCTACACCATGACCCAGACCATCCGCACCACCATCCACATCACGGCAGCAAGCGTCATCGCCATCACCATCATCACCATCACCATAAACACCCACACGACGAGGACGACAAGACCGACAGCCACAAGCCGCATCATCGACACCCTGTCCCCCGACGGGACGAGATCGTTGTTAACGAGAAGGCGCACGTCATGCATGGATACGAGGACTGGATCGCCGGCAATGGCGTTATCCATGTCGTTGATAAGGTTCTCATCCCTCCCCGCAGCGAAGGGTGCGAGAAGATGACGGCTGCAGAATGCTCTGCCTGGGAGACTATATGGGATCTGAGCAACGTGGGTCTACTAAACACTGTTGTGGATGATGCTGCGGCATGGTGGGAGGATCTTATGCTCTTTAATATGACGGATGCTTAGGCTGCAGAGAACCTCGCTTCAGCCGAGTTTTTAAAAACTGGCTGCGATCGTCGCGCGAAAGATTCCGCGCTCTTTGTACATAATCCATATCTCTCTCTCTCTCTCTCTCTCTCTCTAAATTAAACACTCATGAATCGAGCACGACGTTGCTTCCGACCTCCGGGCTCGAGATTTACTACCAGATCCGCTGTATGATTGAGCAATTACTTATTACTGGAAATGTATAAAAATAGTCGTGCACTTTGACTAGATGCCTCCTTTTCCCATCTCGAGGCAATTGGGAGTGACTTCGTAGTAGCTTGGATGTTCCCGACGCTCCCATACTAGCATGAGATTTTGGAATCTAGCGGAGAGGAAGAAAACGGAAAAAAAGTTAATCAATCCTGTGCAAAGAATCGTTTACAGAACAACAACTGCTTGATAGTTTTTCTCCTTACGGTGCAACCCAATCTTAGCAGTTCTCTAGACAAAAGTCCCCGACGCCATCTATCATGGCAGCTCTGATCTCTGGGGACTGGCGGTCATATGTCCGGCTAACCGTGTTCACGACTGCCGCATGAACACTGTCGAACACACTGCGTCGATGGCCCCAGGCTGCAAAGCAGGCGATGCTCTTTGCGCTTCCACAAAACTCATCAGGGCCTCGTTCCCCAGGCTGGTTGGCACAGGGGCCACGAAAGTTGCTAAAGATGGCCTTGTCAATGGCGTGCCCGCGACCCTGCAGTTGGCTGGTAACTCTGGGAATTAATCTCTTGGCAATATTGGAGAACTGTGGGTTCGAGAGCGTGTTGGCCTGTTGCAGGAGTACGGCTTCGTATTTTTCGACGAGGTATTTGACAGGATCGCCACGGCATGCGTCCTCTGGAGACAGTCATCACAGCAAAAACCCACGTGAAGTGAGAGCGAAAGAAAGGGAATGAGAGATAAAAAGAAGAGGATTTAGAGGTGTGAGTAAACATGCATGTCGGCTGTTGAGGCAAGTCTGTGGCCAAATGCATTGTTGGATAGAAGGAATGGCTTATTACCGCAGGCTTGGACATAAGAAACGCTGATGCAAAAGAGGACAATAGCTAGCAGGGCAAACCTGCAACAAAGCTTCATGATGCGAATCGGTTGTCTTGAATGCAAATGTGTGTGAAAAAAAATGGCAACTTAACAGTGTGATCGTCGGGAGGGTTGAAGTTGTGGAGAAGTAAAGGAAAGGATTAAGGAAGAGTAGCATCGCACAAAATGGGATACATGCTATTTAACAGTTAGTTCTCCTGAACTTTCGTCGCCCTGCCCTGAGCATTCTAAACCACCCTTAGTTCACAGCGCAGTCTTTTTCTCTGGAGTGCCTTTAGTCCATAGCACAGTGGAATTCCTAGTGTCTTCATGCAGTGTATTCTCTTCCTTGGATCGACGCGTCGACGATCTGTTGACTGTGTGCGCTCGGGCCACTGCACTCGTGGCTGGTCTTCTGCCGGACTGCCGGACTGCTTCGTTTAATTTGATTTGACGCGACTGTTCCTGAGAATAACATTGGTGCCTGTTGCCACCAACCAACACCTGATTCTCCATCGCCCATGGTTCTCCTTTCATTGTCCATGACCTAACTCACAATGGCTTCCACACTCTCCCGGATGCCTGCCCAACAGGACTTGACGCTCCACCGGCGAAACAACAGTCCTTCTAACTTCCCCACCTTATTCCATCTCGCCATCCAATCCTGCATCTCCCATCTCCAAATTTTTGCCTCCCTCGACGGACTACCCTTCCACCCTTTTGGCCAAGCCCTCTTTCAAGAGTTCGTCTACCGTTCCACGCAATGGCGACTCACCACAGAACAACGTCAAGTCGGCGCCATTCTTTTTGCAGAAACCTATGGAGAGGACGATAATGCGGCGTTGGGCCCCGAGTACACGGGTCTACGGTGTTCGCTAGCTCAGGATATTTCGTACCTGGGATCGTTTGCGGAATGTCTTGTTTACCTGGACCTGTCCGGTGGCGCAGGGGCCAATGGCAGTCTGGTTGGCTTCACTGACAAGGATATGGCTGGCTTGTCTGGATTGTCGCGCCTTCGAGTTTTGAGCCTCCAGGGATTAACAGTTGGGGATACAGGTGTGAGCCATTTAATACGAAGTGTCACATTCGGATCTTCAGGACCTGTTGGGTTAGAGTACCTCGATCTGTCTGGAACGAACGTCACAGATGTAGGTCTTGCCCGGTTGTTCGGTCAGGCGCCTGGGCAGAAGGAAGGTGGGAAAAGGCTCCCGGTGTTTAAACGGCTCTTGGGAATCGATTTGACGGACTCCAAGGTTCATCAGGAGGTGGCGTTGACACTGTTCAAGAAAATTTGTCCATCGACGAGTTCTTCCTGTGGATGGAGGCCGTTAGAAGACCAGATGATCTTGTTCCCTACTTTGACGACTAAAGAGCAAAACGCTGCCAAGGGCAAGGACAAGGACAGCAAAGAGTACTATCTTGAGATCGGATCCGACAAGAACCCTATTCAAAAATGGGTCGATCGCCTCAATAGGACATACAGACTGTCCTTTGGACGGCGGCCTGATCTAGCAGGCGATGATGGCTTAGGGATTTCGGAGTGTCTGGCACTTGCGAAACTAAGCCAGATCTACCTTCACCCACTCTCGGATCCGGTTCCGGCACATCAGCAGGAGTATGCGCGACGTAGGGAAAAGTATCAGGCGGATGCATTGGTAAAACAGGTCAAGATGATGGAAGATAAACGGTACATCAAAAAAGTTGAGGACACAATAAGGGCCGTCTTGAACGGTGAAATAAGAGTATCTCGGCAACAACAACAGTCGCAGACAGAGTTGGAACATATGTATAATTTGACAATGTACGAGAAAGTTCTGAGCTCTGTTCGATCGACGTTTGGTACACACCCAGTACCGAAATCGCCCAACAAGACATCGGCAGTAACTGTAACGGAGAAGCATAACCGTCTGGCGTTCGTTCGGAATAGAGCTGAAGTGGAAGGACTGTTGGACAGATTAGAGTTGGAGGAGATTGTTCCAAAACAGAGCCACCAGCATGAGCAAGTGGTCTCCGTAGCGAAAGACACGACGGGCGTGATGAAGGCGAAAATTCGTGATCGATACCATCGACCCACAGTAGCTTCCAGCGCACTAAAGCCCCTACCTTCGCTGTCGCCTTCAACCCATATTTCTCAAAAGCCATTTAGCGATCAATACTTCACTCGACCTGAACCATCGCCATCGTTTGGTTCAAAAAATCCCTTCGCAAAGCGTCCAAAGGCGGTAGCTACATCACGCATCTTTATCAAACAAGAACCTCCTACACAAGTCCTTGATGGCCATTTGCCTGGAAGACGACGAACACATGGCGGAGCAAACACATTACAACCTTTCGTGAAGCCAGCTGCGGAGCAAACACTCAACAGCATCTTTATCACACCAGTTCCTCCAAAAGAGGGAAATCAACAACCTCAAGCAAAAACGACGCCTGCTCCTTCTATCAACAGCAAGCCCAAGTCCTCATCAACGAAGACAATGATGGACCGATGGGTAACGAAAGCACTGCCTACTGATGCCTCTACGACGCCATCGGATCTTTCACATCTGGCGGGCAAGAGACATCAAGGATCCGATAACACTACCAGCGGCCAGACGAGTCGTGAAAGCAATGTTGTGAGAGAGTTCTACTACACTAACGAGAACAATGACACAATCAACCTTGATCGCTGGATCCGCTCAGGTCAGATTGCCCGTAACGGAAAAACCAGCATAAACGACAGCGAAGGGCCGCCTCGAAAGGTAATTCGATTCGATTCACGGAGTGGGCCGTTTGCAGACAAGGACGACGCAGAGTACGACGAGAATGTCAATCCTTAGACGCATCTACAAAATTATATCAAAAAAGAAAAAAAATCGCTGCAGCTGCAGCTGCCCTGTCTCTTTGTCTTATTTCTTTATTTCTGCTCGTTCACTTTGTACGAGAACGATGGACACAATTGTTGTTGTTTTATCCTCTGATGAAAATCGCCTTCTCTATGCCCAGCCTGTTGATCCGACTAGATCTGTCAATGTGGTCTAGACCAAGTTTCTCTCCTTGTGAAAGGTCTTTTTCTGAAAGAACATCGTCTTAAAAAAAAAAAAAAAAAAAAACTCTCATCAGCAAAAAGATTCACCTCAATATACTGACAAACGCCAGCCAATAACACGTAGAAAAATCAATGTCAAAATTTACCATCATTCAAAGACGTAACACGGCCAACATCATTGCTCAAGACAAACTTGACTTTTGCGAAATCCTTGTCACTCATACCCAGCCTTTCACGAATACGGGCCTTGGTCTCCGCAAATGTCTCCCCCTGACAATACAACCACAGAGAGTCGTTAGTCACCTTGACCGCGCTACAATCATGATTAACGACTCTACTTCGCAGTGAGGTTCTGAACCTTCTTACCTCCTTTAGCACAATGTTGAACGGGACTCCGTGCGTACGACCGATATCTCCTTGGAAGTGGAAACAGTGCAGAATTTCCTCTTGCTCATACTCCTCCTCGGGGATCTCTTCCGCGTAGAGGCCATATACATCATGCACGGTGCTGAGTGGGTCCATTTCTGAATACTCCTTGACGAGTTTTCCATTCGACACTGCAAACATGCGTAGCTTTTTCGAGCCGTCTGGAGCGAGCTTGATCTTGTGTAGCAACCCTGCTATGACCGCACTCATCGTGCTCGTCTTCAATAGTAACAACTCGTGCGTCGACTGTAATACCAAAGAATCCCAAGTGTAACAGAGATGGGATGTATTAGACAGAAATTAACAAACAAAGACGAAAACAGACAATGAGGCTCTCTCCATACCTCGTCATTGCGGGAAGGCCCCAGCCAAGTGATCTTGATCCACCGCTTGCTCTCCAGTTCCACGATACTCATACTCAGCTTCTCGTAGTATAAGAAATTAGGTGCCGGTGCAGGATGGACACATCCCGAAGAGAGCATTTCATGCAACAGCATGTTTGTTGATCGCTTAATCGTGTTTTTGGGCTGCCCATTGGGATGCGATGCCGACGTGAACTGAATGTGCAATGGATCCGTTTCCAACTTCTCTGCCAACTTTGCTGCCACCTGATCATACGTGTTCTTCTTACTGAGCTCGATTGAGTATGTTTGAAGGGTGTCCTGCTGTTCGTATTTGGGTTTGAAATCCACCACGACTCGATTAAAAAGGTACTCGTAATGCTGAGGGATAGACGCTCTAAGGTTCTGCTGCTGGATCTCTACTGTCTCTTTGGGCGTCAATTCCTTTTGGAACACGATAATGTCACCGCTTTGGATTTCGCATTGATGGAAGGTCGACTTCATCTTCATAGGTTCGATCATCGTTGGTTTAATTTCCTACAAGGTTAATAGCGGTAGCTGTTTGTCAGTCCTTCTTGTCCTTCAAGCCCCGATTCTCTTCTTTAATCACATTGTCTAATTCACGCAATGAGCGCCTCATACCTCAAACAGCTTTAACGATGTGTTCGCTGGGAATCCCTTCTTCTCGTTCAGCTGCCCGATGATGTCACCAACTTTGGCCTGCTTGTGGACGTGAAGTTTACCTACACCCCTACGAAATGAAAACAAACAGCGTTAGTGAAAGTGCACAGGAGAAGGAGAAAACGTGTGGCGGCTGACCTGCTGTAGTCGTGGAGCGCCCACTTACTCTAATGTCGAAGTGAAGGGGTCATAGTACTTGATGAAGATCATGATGTCGCCATTCTGGCTCTCGCTCTGGAACCAAGACGTCTTTCCGTTGGCGACCTTTGCGGTCTTTTCGGGGAATTCAACGTAGATCTTCAGATCCGGCAGTGTACGGGTACCATGCTTTTCCTTGACAAGCTCCATTGCTAAACAGAGTGGAAATGTCCAGCGTTATTATAATATTGATAGCATTTAAACCTCCAACTGCTTACGACAAAAAGCCACGATACTTTACTGCTTTTCAGATCACTATCGGGAATGGCAAGTTCGGCGCGGACAGTATCGTTCTGACGCTTCACAAGAGTCCAGAGGCGAAGTTGGTTCTCCGGAATGCCATAGCTTTCAGCGACCACCTGTCTAAACGTTGAGAACGGGTCCTCTTTCCGTACTTTGAACACTTTCCCTGCAGTTGGCGAGAGAGGATTGTACAGGTCGAAACCATTATGTGCCTTAAAGTCATCATCTGAAACTACTCGGGCGTTAAAGTACAGAAGTGACTCGTCACGCTCCTTTCGTTTGTTCTCCAATGCTGCACGCTCGTCGTTCAATCGGCGCTGGAGATGCTCTGGGATATCTTCAGGCGTCAAAGGCCTCAAAATCTCATCCATTGAGTTATTTCGAATGTAAACCAGCATGTAGGCGTTGGTGAAGCGCTTGTGGCGATTCAGCTGGCGCATGGCAGGAGACATGCTGGCAAAATTTTCAGGAGCCTCCCCTCCTCCATAGTTCTCATCCAGCACCTCCTTCAAAGAGACCGGAATGACACGATCATCGTCGAAACGGTACCATTTTCCATCGCGCTCTGGCTTGAGAAGGGCAAAGTAATGACCTCCATGGAGATCCCCTGAGTGAACTAAGACACTATCAATATAAGTGCATAGGACAGCGTCAGATATCAGAAGGGGATTCATCTCACTTTCATCAGTCAACAGCATCAGAACTTACCCATGAAGAGTGTACTTGAATCCATCGTGCCCAGCCTTTTCCTTCTCTTCACCTTCTGCCACAAAGTCGGCGAGATCAATCTCAAGCGGGAATTCGTGTCTGTCGTTGATTTTGACCATGGCATCACGTTCCATATCGTATTCAAAGCGCTTCAGCTGAAGATGTAAGACCGGCGGGAGAGATTCAAAGATGACACCTTTCCTGGCATCCTGAAGACCATAACCTTCGGCTTGATACTTGTTCTCGCCATCCAGTGTCTCCACATCAATGTAAGTGGCGAACGAATCCCGTAGAGTCTTGCATTCCTTGACGTTCAATTGAATGTCTATCGAGGATAACAGGTAGGTAGGTCGGTATTTAACATCGTGGACATAAAACGCCTATTAGCCTTTGTCGTAGCTTGGTGTAGTAACATCGCTTACCATAAAAGTTCTCCACCCGCGACGACTCGTAATCAACATTGATGCATTTGACGTAACTCTTCATCTTTCCTAGAAAAAGCTGCTGTATGGCGCCTTCCGCGTCGGTGCCCTACATACAAATAGGAGAATAGCAAGGTTAGGACCAAAAGAACATTTCGCTCGAAAGGGTCAGCCGGTAAGCTTCAAAATAGCATTAAATTCATGCTGCCACCTGCCCTACTTTCATCTTTCCTTCCAGGTTATCCTGAAGCACTCGGTTGAACTCTTGTACATCGTGCTGCATGAAACTCTCGAGCGAGTTCCATCCGAAAGATTTTGTCAGCTCAGTAGTTCCAACCGAGGTAGGGCTCGTTGCCAGTTGGTAGAAGACACGTTGAAGCGCTAGAGACACAGACTTTGATGGCTCGTCATCCTCTGTTGGTATCTCAAAGACTGCCTTGCGGAAGTAATTGGTGAAGAAGAGTGACTGGAGCAGTGAATTCATGTAGCACGTTGCACCTTGGTTCTTCAGCCCGACGCATCCTGTCATAGTCTTGGAGTCGTAGTTAGTGAAGTTGTGCCAAAGCACGCCTGTAGGATCTTCGTACACTCTCACATAGGCAGTGATGACCGTGTGACCATTGTCCAGAATCGGAAGGCCACGGTGGTCCAACGGCATCTCAAGTTTCGCGAGGTCAAAGAACCGGGTGAATCCCCAATCAGCCTCGTCGACAGTAAAGCGGTGAGCTGCAGCTAGATGTAGAAAATGATTATCGGCCATTGTTACTTTATCGCGGGAAGCTAATGCGCTCTTCAACTAGTTCCAACAACTAGCAATCCTTCATATCTTCAAACCTATTGACTTACCACTGATGGTGTGTACTGTCGGGTCGCTGGGGTTAGACATCGCAAGAGCGAACTGAGCACAGACGTGCCAGTTCGGGTCCGCTTGCTCGCGCGGCTCTGCAGAGTCCAGATATACAGCCACAAGGTCGTTGACATTGTTTCCTTGTGGGAAGAGCAGAATACGCCTGTAGGTACACAAACGAATGTGTGGTCAGCGCTTGATTAGGCTAACCATCCTGCACCTGATCCTAGACAAGCATAATAGGTTGTAATCATCCACTGTTCCCAAAAAGAAGCGGTGCCCACTTGCCATTTGTAACCTCCGATCTCAAACTCAGGGCCGGTGACTCTCTTGTCAAGCGCTCCCCAGTCCTTGATTTCCCATTGAAAGATCTCATAGGCGCGCTCTTCCAGGTCGTTGTGTACGGGAATGTGCTTTCGAGTCACCCACTCGACTATGTTTGTTCCCACATAACATCCATAAGAATGTCAAACGTAGCAATAGAGAAGATGGATATTTGGTGAGCATCGGAGATAACGATGTTAGTATTTGCGTAGCGCGTCTGGACGCCAGCTGTTAATGGGCTCTTCAAGATGCAAGCATCCTTCTGCAGTCAGTCTATGGACGTGTCGTACCATCGTTGACAGAATGGAACTCCTCGATGGGTGGTTTCTCGTCAATGGGTGAGTTTCGCTCAGGGGTGATCTCCATTGGTTCATCCTAAACCACAAGGAACAACGAAAAGTATGGCGGTGATTTCGATTTCAAAAACGGGAAATTGATTAGCGTCAACGTCCATTGACATGCAACCAGTTTTCGACAGCTGCAACTGAGCCTCAACAAATAACCGGTTTTCCGGAAGACATGTCCAAGTTAATTGCTGATGCGTAGTTACCATTTTGGCGTAGAGATAGTGGAATGCAATCAAAAGTGCACAGAGGACGAGGAGACTTTGGAGATTGGCGAGGTCTACGAGGTCGGATAGGCTTTCAATGGTGGGAAGCGCTCTTCAGCAAAATATAAACCTTTGCTGGAAAGTTGTCGGGGGAATTGTTTTTGGGTTGCAGCTCGTGTGTCCAGGTCAACCAAAAGGGTGCGCTGCAGAGTATTTCCAAGTCAACTGGTTCTCAAGGCTGTATGTATCAGGCACGTCAGGGGAAGACGAACGACAACGGAACTTGAAGACGTGAAAAAGGTTGAGGAGGGAAAGAGAAGAGAGGAGGAGGTGGAGGTGGAAAACTCAAAAGTTGACAAAGGTGCCAATGACGTTTGCGACATCACGTGTAACCTATCGTAGGAAATGAGAACACGCGTCGTCTCCACAGCTGCTAGGCATGCCGCTCAAGTGACCATGCCACGTCTTATCGAGCTTTATTATTACGCTTGTCTACAGCGCAATTTTCTTCTTCTTTTTCTTCGATGGCGGTCCAAAGATCTCGTCAATCTCAGATCCCGGCAACTTTTTCTTTGGCGTTTTGATTGCTTCGAAAATGTTGTCAATCTCCTTCTTATCCTTCGCCGCCTTCTTTGCCAGCTCACCCGACTTGAGCGATATCGATATTCCCGCCTTTGATCCTCCTCTTGGTGGCGTTGAATCTTGATCAAACTTAGAAATATTGTCGAAATTCGACGCAGATCCTCCTGTAGACTTTTTCTTTGGGCCAGTTCCGGGTGTCAAGACAGAAGATGATGATGGCGACGGCGATGCAGAAGAATCGCCTGTTTTCTTCAGCTTCTTCTTCTCCTTAATGCTATGCTTCTTTCTGTCTCCAAAGATTTGGTCCAAATCTAGCAGAGATGATGGCTCTTTTGTGTAGCCGGGTTTGGCACTTGAAGTAGAAACCTTTTTCCCGAAGACGGTGTCGAGTTCACCGAGCAGGCTAGTATGTGCGCTGTCTAGCTCCATCACCGTTTCGCTAATGTCGCGGTCATTATTCGTCTCTAAGGACGGCGGTAGACTTTCCTGAAGGGGCCGGGGCGAGGAAAAGGTATTTGGCGTGGTCGAGGGCTCTTTTCGCTGAATTACTTCGCCCAGGTCTGATCCTCCCATGGACGCCTGAGATGCGGTACGTTCTTTCCGCAGGACAACTTGGCCTATGT
This sequence comes from Dissophora ornata, assembly GCA_025201705.1. Lineage (NCBI taxonomy): Eukaryota > Fungi > Mortierellomycota > Mortierellomycetes > Mortierellales > Mortierellaceae > Dissophora > Dissophora ornata. Next base: position 67,800 of record MU616608.1, read on the forward strand.
CCGATCCCATTATTGATGCTTGTTCTGTTGCCCGTGAAGAGACTGATACTGGTAGGATATTTGGTATTTCAGGTAAATTGGTCGTAATTAAGCTGTTGATGGATTCTGGAAGCTGCTTCTCGTAATCGACCGCGCCCAGAGGGAGATTCTCTTTCGGAAACGATTTTACCCATGTACCCAGAAACTCATAGCAGTCTACGAGCTCGTTCATCCATGCTTTCGAGACAAGTGAGAGTCTGCTGCAGAGTCCAATAGCGATGAGCGCGAAGGACATGAACTGTGTCTTTGACATGAGCTGATAGAATGCCCTAAATGTTACAACAAGACGTTCATGTTAAATATGAGTGTCGAACGATCCAAACTGAGAGGTCAAGAGTGTATCATACCCATAAGTTTCATGCAGTGCGGACTGCATCTTTCTCAGCAAAAGGATCGCTCCGATTATGCGAGTCATGGTGAAGGCTACTGTGGATCGGTATGGGATAGAATCCCATTGGTTCTTCATGGTCAACAGTGTCTTCAGGCTACAATCAATGGCGGTCATGATTAGTGACAACCCCAAAAAACCCCATCAACTGCCACGCTTGGAAAGGTACTAACCTCCTGCAAGAGTAAAATTTCTTGACGAGTTCGTCCACTAATCCAGCGATATCCAGCTCCTTGATCCGTGAGACGAGACGACGGCACTACAACGAACTAACTGTTGTGAGTAGTAGCTCCTGATGATGGGACATAATCGACTTGAGGAAATAGTTCAGTTTCAAGCTGAATGTTTACCTCGCACAGTCGTTGAAAGTATCCAGCTTGCCTGTGCTGAGATTTGTTCTTGTAATACATCCTCTCAAGGATTGCACTCTCCTCCCAAAACTCTCTCCTGTGGAAGCATTCTTGAAAGGAGAGTAGCTTGTGGATGTTGGCTCCGTGGTCAGGCGAACTGCGAAGGGTATTGCGAGGCAAGAACGTCTTCTGTGGCGTCGGGTCTGAGAATGATTTGGTTGATGCCAAAGAAGGGGAGGAGGCTGGCGAGGCGAATCGGGATGAGGATCTGGATGCAGCTGAAGCAGGCAATGTCGCTGTCAGCGGAGCAACGAGAATCCTCTGCTGGTATAGTGGAATGCTGGGCTGATCAGTCGCTGCCATGAAGTCAAGGATGTGGAATCAAGGTCATTCAAACGGAAATAATAAAAAATTTATCTGGCAGACGCAAAGTCGTTCGTTACAAGGGTGAGCAAGATTTATTTTTTAGTCTATGTATTCTTTCTCTGCAAAAGCCGCCTTTGGACTGAACCCCTAGTCTCGTTCAACATCTGGTCCTGCGTCAGCTGCGCGTCCAGAGCCATCATGCCCATCTGTCGCTTCAACAACGCCATGCATTCCTCGTCTCCCCTGAATACGTCAAATGCGCTCTGCAGCTGTCCAATCGACTCAGCATCTGGGGTTGTTCAATTACATAGAATATCAGCTTTGTGCATTCGAACAGAAGCAAATGACAGCCTCTGGAAGACAATTCAAGATATCATGGCGTGTAGAATACGTACTCGAAATGGCAGTCAGGAGTTCCAGTCGGTTGATGAGGTCCTTAGTGTTGTTTCTCGCTTGCTCCTTGGAGGGAACAAGGATGGGCCCGATCTGAGATATGGCAATGAACGTCGAGATGAAGATCTGATGAAGGATTGCCACTTGCTCAAATGTCACCCGATGGGGCAAAATCCACGACAAAAGCGTGATCGGTTCTGCACGGGTCACCATTGCCAACTCCAGCGCTGCCATGCCAAAGAGAACGATGAAGCGCCAATACCGCCCAAACTGCCCTTTCCCTACAACACTCATCAAGATTAATACAACTCCTGATCCGAGGTAGAACGTATAGAACGACCCGAGGCCACGCATGACGTAGTCTTTGGTTGTCTTGCAGGTGGTGCAGACAGTAATTTCGGGTCCGAAGCGGTCGTACGCCATCTTGGCCACAGGGTCACTCAGGACCTCGTGAGCTGCTCGAATCCTTACAAATGTGTCTGTGATCAATCGAGCAACTGACGGTTACCAACAGAGGTGTGGGGATAGAAATAACACGGTAGTAGGCTGCATAGATCCGTGGCTCCTTACCTGCGCCAGCCTGTCCAACCTTGTCTGGGTGGTACATTAGCGACGCCTTCCTGAAATTGGTCCTCAGCTGCTTCTGCGAGAATGAGTGGAAGTTGATATCGAGCAAGTCATAGCAATTGATCGGGGTAGCCCTGTCGACCTCGACGACGGTATATGCCAGATAGGCCAGGACGACGGCGCAATAAATCCGGTTGTAATGACGGCGATATTTCGGAGTGTTTGGTGTGGGCTTTGCTGCCGAGTTGACCGGGTATTTGTACGAGTACCAGATAGACTGGAGAAAATTCGTAATGAAGGATGGCAGGAACGCCCAGCCGGCGAGCCCAAGATAAGATTCCATCCCGATGTAAAAAGCTTCAGTAATAGGGGTGAGATGATGAAAGGATCGCGTTTTGCATTAAATGGACGTGGCCGACAGTTGTCGATGAGCAGATCGTCGCACAGTCACAGGCTCGAGAAATGCTGGCAAGGCGAAGCATGCTTGTCGTATTGCATGCCTTCCAAAACTTCAATTAGGACAGCTAGAACCCGTTAGAATCTGAGAAACAACGTCGCAGAGCATCAACCCTTCACTTGCGAAGTAGCAACATTTTCCAGCTCCAGCATGGCACCTTTTGGGAAAAAATCCGACAAGCAGTGGCGTTTTGTGGGCCACGAAGTGACACGTATTGAGGACCTGACTCTTTCCCATATCCGCTCAGTCTATGGCTTGGGCTGCAAGAATCAGGAACAAGACAACGCAAAGGAGCCCTCAGGCCAAGTCAGTATGGAGGAGAGCAGCGAGAGTATCTTCCCGTACTGTAGCAATCGGTATTTTGACTCACCTCCGCTCAGTCCGTCATCGGTCAAAGGCCATGGTACCTGCTCTGCGGCTCGCTGTAAAGATGGAAATCCCCACTGCCTAAATTACTTGGGACAGGAACAATGGGAAAAAGATGGTATGTAACAATGATTATTGTTGATATTTTTGCTTGACAATATCTCATCTCATTAGATATCAACCATTGCACTTCATAGACTCCATGGAAAATTACTTTGCGACCGTTGCGCGAAAACCAAACCCGAGACTTTTAAAACGACCAGAGGGTACTCCTTCAGGCATGAAGGTGAGGGGAGAAGATCATTGGGCACCGGATGAAATTGTGTCGAGCTTCGTAACATTTACATTTAATTTGATCTGCCTAGAATCTTGGTGCGACCTGCTACGCAAATTCATTACTGCAAGTTTGGTTTCACGATCTGGCCTTCCGTGATGCGATATACCGGTGTCAGTTCAGAGACGATATAGCTTTCTCAACGGTAATTGGACTTTGTAATCGCTAAATTGATAGGTAGCCTGGGATTACCCATTAAACACAGTACAACTCTACGTATTAGGACGCACTCTATCAACTACAACTGCTGTTCGTGCACCTGGATCGGGGACTGAAGAGCTTTTATAACCCACTGTCTCTTGTGAATTCACTCAAGCTTGATACCGCCATGCAGCAGGATGCGCAAGAGTATGTCGCAAAACAAAACTATGTGAGTTTTCAGCGGACGCTTCAAACTATTAACTCAAGGATAACCATTTGTTTTTGCTTCCAGGTTTTGCAATTTGTTTATGGCCAGGATCGATACCCAGCTCCAGAAGCAGCAAGATCCCCAGCTTGGAGATTTCATCAAGAGTCAGGTGCGAAACATTTGCATTTGCACATAGATCGAAGCGTGGAGCATTTTATGACAGGGATTGCAATTGACAGCAACGTTGATATAGTTTCTGGGCCACTATTCTTACAACACGACTTGCAAGAACTGCAAAAAGACGTCGAAGAGGGATTGCCAGTTCTACGAGCTGATGCTCAACATCAAGGATAATTGCACTCTCATGGACTGCCTCGAGGAGTTTGTGGAACCCGAGGATCTTGTTGGTGCAGATCAGTAAGGGATTCTCTCAAAGTAGCAGTGGATACATTTTTCGACCCAATTATTGATTCACCGCTGTATCTTGTAGGTACTCGTGTTCTATTTGCGGTTCGTTGCAGGATGCGTCAAGAGAGATAAAGTTGGACAAACTACCAAATGTGAGTACAACTCGTCTTTGAGCCGGGGATAGACAATACAACCCATAATTCTGAAAGCACTCTTAACTCACTGTATCATGCACATAGGTCCTGAACATTCAGTTGATGAGGTTCGTTTATGACAGTGTGACATGGACGAAGAAGAAATCCAAGGACACGATCCGGTTCCCGGAGACAATCGACTTTTCGGAGCTGCTAGGATTGGGAGAGAGTGTGGTGTATGAACTATCCGCCGTGCTGGTTCACAGCGGACCAAGCGCTCATTCTGGCCATTTCATGGCGCACGTCTTAGATCGAGAGTACGTGATAGGGAGCAAGACCCCAGAGACTTATGCACACTTGAACGTAATAGCTTGTAGCGAACCCGTGCTAAATAGCACAGCTCTGTGTCCTGTAGGAGCAACAAGTGGTTTGTGCTGAATGATGAAGAGGTGTCAGAGTTCCACGGCACAAAGTTTGACCTGGAAGATTACTCTGAGAGTGCCTCTAGCGCTAAAACCAAGAAATCGGCAGCCAAGAGCACAGGGAGCAATGCTGAGAAGAATCTCAGGTAAGGGTGGCGCATTTGATCCATACATTCAGAACAACGTTCATGTATGAAGCGTAAGTTAACCATGTAGGACGTGCTTTTGTGACTCAAGCATCCTCTCGTCCCGGAATGCGTACATGCTAACGTATACAAAGAGGTGCCCAGAACCTGCGTTCAAGCCATGTGCGCCACCTGCGAAAACACTCGCGATTGCGATGCAAGACAACTCAGATTTTATGAATGAACTAGAGGAATATGCACAATAGTAAGTGCACAAATGACACTCACTACGGCGCACTTCTTGAGTCGGTTTATTAACGGTGGTATGCAAATCGCTTTCACTAGTAAGGAGGGAATTGAAAAGAACTTTAAGAAAGCGCGTGATGAGCGTCGGGAGCTCTATCAATGCTGGCATGTCAGTTGCGACCAAGTAAGTATATGTGTATATAATTCAAGAGGAGCAAGACCCTCGCAGTTCTCCTGACCTTTGCGTTGATTTCAGGATAATGGCTATTACGTCTCAGCCGAGGCGCTATCAAACTTTATCCAATTTCAAGACGAGATACCTCTGACACTGGATAACAGCAATCTATGCTGTGAACATGGAAAACTGTGTCCTACAGGAGTCCTGAAAAGCAAGCGCATTAGCAAAGTAAGCACTGAACCATTGATCTCATCTGCCACCTCATCCCATACCACAGTCTAACTTTAGTATAACTCAAGACGGCAGGAAAACTCTTGGAGGATAGGTGGCAAATCAAGATGACTCCTTCCTTGACCTCTGAGGATATCTGTCTGACATGCGCAAGGGATCTATTCCAGGGTACGACGATTGAATATCTGAACAGTAACGGCTGCGAGAATGCTCATAATCTAATCTCCCAAACTCGCCTACAGACAAACTGTATAGCTTTATACACCGTCGAGATGTTGAAGAATTTGAACGCAAAGCCAAAGGGGTTCGAAGTCCAGCAGCTGTATGGATATCCAAACCTTGGATAGCGGACTGGGTAAAAGTCTCTCCTCGGCTTCATACTGCTCAAGGAACTACGGCAGATGATCCCAGTCCTGTGTCTATGGCATATCTGCCTGATGTCCTGTGTCCGCACTCTGGTCTCTCGAGTGATAAGACGAAGCGAAAGTTGATCAATAGGGCGGTGAGTATCTCTCGGTAATACTCGCTAGTATCCTACGATAGGTGCCTGTATACTAACCTCGAAGGTTATATTACTCTCGTTCAAACAGGCGCTCGAGGTGCTTACTCGTATTTTCGGTGAGATGCCCTTGCCTGATAGCGAAGCTGTTGAATGTCTTGTATGTCGCGATCAACTGCAGCCAAAGCTGGATGATTTGAAGGATTTGGCTGCTAGGGCAGCGTCTGAAAAGGTAGGCCGTGCATGAATATGCAAGCCGTGACGTGTCTTTGACACGATTCTAACCTAGTCGTAACTTTGACTGACTTCATAGTCGGAGCTTTCTGATATGATCATGAGAGGCGCACGCGTCCGCCATATGAAACCTGGAGAGAAATACTACGTTATTGCTCAAGGTAAGAGAGTCACTCCACGGTACTGATCGCAGGATAGCGTTTTCGTCTGCTTACAACCCTTCATTTGTGACTCAGACTTCATGAAGATCTGGCTGGACTTTATCAAGAGACCCATGGTCAATAAGCGACCAACTGAGATCGACAACACTTGTCTCCTCTGCAAGCACGGTCAGTTCACGTTTGATCTCGATAATATTATTGACGTCGAGAATGAGGATGAAATTGCTGTGATCAAGGAGGAAGAGTGGGCGTACCTGCACGCGACGTATGTCTCCCTTCCATGTCTGTCTTGGTTGTGTTGATTCACGAGAATGAAATACAGCTGACGCTTGCACTTGACATTTGGTGTAGGTACGAGGGAGGACCTGAGATTACTGTCACCAGAACTGAGGTAATGCAACCAGACCACGTCCAAACCAATCTCCGCTCGGTGGCCGAGTCCGTGCCTAGCCTTTGCTCAAGTTGCAGGAATGAAAGGTGAGTGACACGATCCTCAATGGTACTCTTCCTTTTCGAATATTTGCAACAAACTCATGAACTTTCCCCTACAGGATCCTGGACTTTTCGTCCACCACTCTGATTATCCGAGTGTTTTCTCCGGGAGAAGCTGGAGTTGAAGGTAATGACTCTATAGCACCCTCCGACTCTGGATCGGAAAAGGTTCCCGATATTCAAGACTCTGGCTCCTCCAAGAAGTCATCCACCAACAAAAGAAAAAAGCAAGCCCTATCCACCCCTACACTTGAAATTGGCTCCCGGCGATCTAAAAGATCCAAGGCGACCAAGAAACCGTATAAGGAGATCAAGATCCCAGTCAGCAAATGGGAAACTGTCATGGGCCTAAAGCTGAAGGTGATAGCTCTAAGTGATGGACTAATTATATTCTTTGTCCCCTTTTTATTTTCGCTTGATCTGACCGACTTTTTTATTTTTTGTATACCAACATGCTGTGCGACTAGATTATGCAAAAGACAGATATTGTTCCATTGTACCAAAAGCTTGTGCACGAGAAGGTCGAGCTGGACAAGAATGAAACGACAATCGCGGATCTGGAGATACCTCCAAACGCGGTGCTGGACCTTATCGCGTTCGATCAGAGGATAGACGATCTCACGCTGAGCAGCCTGCAAGGTGAGCCTACAAAGTGTAGTCATTTGTCACGTCGCTCATTTCATTGCCGAGTGTTTGGCTTGTGCTGAAGCTCACCGTTATTTATGTCCATGATTGCTGTGCTTTGCTTAGATTTCCCGCCGATGCCGGGTGACGAGGGCGGCTTTGGCGGGACTGGGCTTGCAGAGGACTGGCTATAGAGTATAGACGTTTGACTTTGGGCTCACAATAAAGGATGCCCAAGCAGTGCGTGACCAAGCTCGTGACGAGTACTGAACATGAACTGTATTCATGGACAGTCTATGGGAGCATGCAGCAGAGCTTGGACTATCCAAAACATGTCATGGCACGAGTCGAGTCCACGGGTAATCGCAGTCGTGTGTTCTGCCCTTGCCTGCTCCTTTTCAACCACACCCGCCTGGTGCGACATAGACTAGTCCAGGCAGCCTTTCGTTTTCTCCATCATTCCACCCCTTTCCCCCTCCCCATCCAACTTGGTTTACCTTGTACGTCAGTCAGACCAGAGCCCCCCGTCCATCTCTCCCTTTTTGCTTCTTTTGCTCCTGCGCTTCGCGCTTCTTGTTTTCTCCATCTCGTTCCCATTCAACCTCCATTCCATTCGCTTTCCTTGACGCACGAACAGGCCTCTCAATCTCTTCGCAGCCGAGTGACCCGCAGATAGAGACAAGAGGTATCGTCGACCTTTATCCTCGTGTATTCCTGCTCAGCGTCTCTGGGAATAGGAGAGCTATTTCCGCCAGAGAACAAAGCGACTTTAATCTCATTCCCATTTGTACCCTTTCTTGCTCTTCTCCCTAATCTTGTCATTCTCATCCCAGCAGAGCCACGACACGCCACGAAAGCTCCCAGAAAACCCTCATACTTTTTCTTCAGGAAAAGCTACCTCCCTCCCCAACAACCAAAATCAAAGTAGAGCGCCATGGACTTGGATTCGGACATTCAAGGCTCCACCAAAATTGATACGGCCATCCCGCGACAGCTTGTACTCGACTATCTGCTCCACAATTGCTATGGCGAGACTGCCCGTGCATTTATGAAGGATGATTTGGATGCAGCCAAGGATTCTGAAATTAGGAAAGGCGCCGGTGGCCATGTCGCCAATGGAAGCAATGGCAACAGCGCCAGCAATGGGATCAAGCATCAGAATGGGATTACGCCAGCGACAAGTCACATTCAAGGAGGTATCATGGCGCGGAATGCCTCTGACGATAGCCAGCAAATGACAGAAGATTCCGCATCATTGATGATGGAGACGGAAAAAGAAGAGGAGCTGGATCAGGAGGGGGACTCGCCGATGGGTGAGAGCTATCTCGACGTAGGAGATAGCTTGAGTACAAGCACATTCACAGCAGACAAGGCACACGCGCTTCATATTGACGAGCAGCTCAAGAATTTAGAAATCCGAAAAGGTACAAACCGCAAGCACGATGGTTTTGCTACTTTGCGGAGGAACTCCCATCAACAAGACCCCTCTGCTCCTTCCTCCTCACATCTGACTGTAATCCATATCACCCCTCTTCTATCCATTTGTAGCGATCCGCTCTTTGATCTCCCACGGTGATATCGGACTTGCAATGGAGTTGTGCAATTCTGCATTCCCAGGCGTTCTTTCGATCGATCCGCACAGCCCGCTCACATCGCCTGCGTCGATCCAAATGAATTTCGAGCTCCAATGCCAGAAATTCGTTGAGATGGTAAAGTCTGGTCCAGACCACGGGACGGAGGCACTGATGTTTGCACAGGGGGTCGCACACGACTTTGGGCAGCTGGATCCAACACGCAAGGATACGTACATCAAGCGCATGGAGGGTTTTTTATTGATCATTGCTTATTCCAATCCAGAGGAGTCTCCGAACGCTCGTTATTTGAAGCAGGAGGCACGGGATCAGTTGGCAGACATTATGAACAGCGCAGTTCTCGGTAGGACAGGGCAACAATACGTCGATTTTGATTTGTTTCCTACATAGTCTTTTTTCGGTATCTGACATAGTGGGACCTTATTCTTGGTCCGATGAATGGGATAGGGTACAATGGCATTTCATGCGAGCCAGTATTGCTGACGATTGTGAAGCAGGCAACACTTGTGCGAGAATACCTAGCTGGAGATGCGTCAAAGACAAAACGCGGACTAAAGGTAACGGGCAGAAGGCCAGATGGCGATCAGAACGCGTTGTCGATTGCGTTTCTCATGGGCATAAACATATTTTCTTATACTCCCTTTGCCTCCTGCGTTTGCACAACATGTTTCCACCTTAATCTTGTGCCGCAGGCGCCAGCAAGATGGCGACTATCAACATTTTTAGAAGAGTCAAGTTGAAAAGTCGGTCAAAACGGCAAAGTAGAGTATCATCAGGAACGGCACAATCACTATCCACCACAGCAGCAGCAACAGTTGGAACCGCAGGAGCTGCAACTGGAGCTGCAACAGATGCTGCTAACATGGGGAGGATGGTTATTTTTAGTCTTGAATCGAGGCAATCTTCGCTTTCATGTCCTGTATGTTTTTTTTGCCGTCATTGTTGCATTTATATTGTCTCGTCGTCATCCCTGGGAGTAAAAAAAAAAGAGACCAGAAAGCAAAGCTGTTTAATTTTTTTTTCTATCATTTTTTTTTCTTTTTTTTTTTCTTTTTTTCGCCATAAAACCTCTTTCAAATAAAGAATCTTTTCAGAGCATTACTTCATCGCGTGGTGCAACATATGTTTTTCACTTTTATTTGTGCATAATATTAATGAACCGCCGGTACAGCATGCACGAGATTATCTTCCTTTCCTTTTTTTCTTGTTCTAATGCTTTAGCGCTTGTTCCACTTCAAGTAGCGGACAGCGACCACGACTACGATGATGTTAAACACGAGGTAGATGCACATGATTCCCATGTTCCTCCATCGGTGTGCGAAGTCCATGCTCAAGCCCGCGTAAAAGTCCTGACCGTACGAGTACTGGCAGTACTGGCAGTTGGATGTATCGTCAGGGTTGTTGATGTATCCGGCTGCGACCTTCATGAAATCGGTTGTGTACTGACCGCACGTCTGACCAGAAGGTGGGTTAAAGACCGAGAACTCATCATCCTTGCAGTGCACTTGAACGCCGTGCAGCTGGACAGTTACCAACCCCTCAATAACGTAACTATTTAGTTATTTTTAACAAAGACGCGGAAGGTGAAAGTGGTTGGTTAGAAGATGGATAGAGCAAAAAACATAAGGCACTGAAGTGCAAAAACAGCAAAGACTTACTGGTAGGGGTTAAGCCAGTACATCCAAGAGGACCAGAACTTGGGCATCGAATCCTTGGGCATCATGACACCACAGAACAAGTTGAGCGATGAGAAGATGAAGGGGTTGAGCAGTGCAGCCACCGTGGTCGAGGGCGTGAGCGCAGCAATGGCCTGACCCAACGAGATGGCGAACAAGCAGAAGATGATCAGCATAAGCCAGGTGTAGAAGGTCAAGATCGAGCTCGTCACAAATCCAACAGTCCAGTAAAAGACAAGGAAGAAGACGGTTCCGGACAGGATAACGTAAGGGACCTCGACCAGGACGATGGAGGCCGCGAAGGGCTTCCAACCATAGTACTTGCCCGCGAGCTCACGGTAGAACCACTGACGTTCTGTGTGGAATCGGGGCTCAACCATGTTGACAAGCAGCGCAGCCATAACCATGATCTGGAAAATGACGAACACACGCGACTGAAGGTCCACCTTGGATGAGCCAAGCCTGAAGAACGAGAAGCCATTCAACAGTGCAAAGACGACCATCATGAAGATACGACCAAAGTTGTACTGGGGTAGGCGGAAGTAGGTGCGAGACAGGCGCTTGAAAACATACTTAAACTGCGTCCTGGTGCTCGAGGCATATTCAAGCGCATCATCCTTCTCAAGGGGTGACTGTTGGAAGATGGAACTACGGCGGCGGACTGGCTGGGGGGCACTTGGGAGCTTGCGTGTGGCCTGAATGGCGACCAAGAGCTGTTCTTTCTCGGGAGAGTTACTCCAGATATCAGGCCAGTCCAGGTTAGAGTGGCGGGCATTAACAACATCCAAGATGTACTCAGCAGGGTTAGCGTCCGGCGCGCACTTGGGAGCACCGTTCTTCTCAAAGTACCGGATCAACTCGACAGAGTCCACACCGAGATCACCAAAGAAGACAGTCCTTCCGCCCTTTGCCAAAAGAAGCAAGTCATCAAAGAAGGCAAACAGCTGCGAAGAGGGCTGATGGATCGTGCACAGAATGGCCTGGCCTTGATCAGTCAACTTGCGCATGAAACGCATGATGTTGTACGAGGCTTGAGCGTCCAGACCAGAGGTGGGTTCGTCCAGGAAGAGCAACTTGGGCTTAGCGACCAGCTCAACTCCGATGGTAAGACGCTTGCGCTCCTCGACCGAGATACCGAAACCAGACTCCGTAGTACCAATGATGGCGTCAGCGATGCTCTCCATCTCGAGAATCTTGATGATCTCCTCGACATAGGCATCCTTATCAGTTTCAGAGACGTTTTCGGGTTGGCGCAGGCGCGCAGAGAACTGAAGAGCCTCGCGGACAGTGGCTTCGGGGATGTGCACATCAAGCTGCTCGCAGTATCCGGTCGTACGCTGGAAATCGCGACGAAGGGGTACGCCATCGACCTCGACGATTCCAGAGACAGTTCCAGTGTTCTTGCGCTGAGCCAGCACATCCAAAAGTGTAGTCTTTCCGGCTCCAGAGGAGCCCATAAGTGCAGTCATGGTTCCAGGTTTGACAAGTCCAGCAATGTTGGTCAACAGTTGCTTCTTGCCCGTGGGATCAAATTTGTAGGGAACAACATAGTCGAGATTCTCCCAGGCGAAGACAGAACCCTTGGCCATGTCTTTGATCTCAATGGTCGATTCGTCTTTCTCACTTTGTGCCTTGGTCATTGCACCGGCTGCGACGCTATTGACGGTCGAGGCCGATGTATTGGGGAGAGTCTCCTCGTCCACGTGTTGATGCTGAGAAATGTGGGCGCCCTTCTTGTAGACGTTGGTACTGAATCCACCCTTTCCGAACTCGACCCTCTCGAGAGCGATGCAAGTGATGAGAACAAAGAACAGCCAAAACAGGATAACAGCCACGATGTCGACTCCCAACTGGGAGGTCTTGTAACGGAAAGCGGCATACAGATAATCTGATCCATCCACAAGGTTGGTGCCAGCCTTGGCGCCGGCGAGACCGCAGACTTGGTAGGCCACGTCGGTGTAGGTCGGACCGGAGGGGATCATTGCCGTACCTGTACAATCAAAAGTCAACCCGCTCATCTCGTTTGATATCAACGCCTTGAAAGCGTATGCCAACGGATTGATCCAGAAGATCCAAATGAACCAAGGATGCATTGATTGGTACGGGATCATGTATCCGGAATACAAGATCAAAGCCAAAAGGATCAGACCAGAGTTGCGGGACGCGGCATCGAAAGTGGCAGACACGGCTGCCCACTAGATTGGAGAAGTGATAGAATTATCGTGATTTTTGATTATGGATAGTGTTCGCAATCACGAATGCAACGTTTTTCCGGATTTTGACATAGAACGTACCATTCGGAAGAACGCGGTCATGCAAAGAGCGGTGAGGAATAAAATGACACAAAACAATAGCCATTTCACGAACGTCCTTTGTAATCCGGCCATGAAGTACAGCACGACCGAGAAGAGGAGGATCTGAACAATATTCAATGGGATATCAACACAGATCTGTGAAATGGCAAAGGCGGCAGGACGGTACATTGCGAACCCTTTGTGCTATAACGTGCAACAAAATAAAGTTGGCCATCTTGCGTTAAACTCGGGGGGCCATCAAACGTTAAACTCGGGGGGGGATCTGACAGAGATACTAAAATCACGACTTGACAAACCTTGTACAAAATGGGACGACCTTGCATGGCATTGGGTAATTCGGCTTGGGAAATCAGGGCATTGAACAGCAGGGAAAAGAACAAAACACCTCCACGAGTGAAGGCACCGTTGGCAGACAGGGGCAAAAGAAAGAAGACACTTCCGACAATAAGAGCTTTGATAACCTAAAATAGGGAAAAACAAGACCGATAGCGTGAGATTGCAGGTCCTTCCTCTTCCTTTCGCCAACCAAAGCAAATGACAAGACACATACGTTTGAAGCATAACGAGAGACCACAGAAACCATGTCTCCTGCGGTGAGCTGGAATTGGCGCACGGTCAATGCCTGGACCTGACCCAGAAAGTTGATGGTGTAGGGAGTCTTGACAGAGACGTGCTTCTGCTTTTGCTGCTTGGTCGCCTCCGTGAAGTCCCCGGCGGGGTTGATCTCTTGGACCTGGCTCTGATACTCGATGCGCTGCTGCTCCTCTGCTTGATAGAATCGTGAGGCCTTGTATGCGTCTTCGAACTCTTTGGGAGTGCGGGGCACATTTCCTGAGAAGCCGGTACGGGGCTTGCGCTCATTAGGGTCAGTGACTGCAGTGAGGAAATCGGCGGTGGTCTGACGAGCGGGGCACGCGAATCCAAGGTCGATGAAGTACTGACGAGCCTCGTTGGCGGGACCAAAGTAGATACAGCGACCCTCGTAGAGAAGAATGACCTTATCGAACAGGTCGTAAATGTTCTCAGACTAGAGAGGACAACGTGTATTTTCCAAACGAAAGCATGTCAGTATACTCCCACACACAGACCCCGAACGGGGATAAACAACAGCTGATATTGACAGAGGGCCCGAACTTACAGCCTGGTAAATAGTGACAACAGTTGCTTTCTTGAGCAGGTTCTGGATTCATGGATAGTGAACAAAGAAACGGTCAGGTCAACGTGTGAAGCAGGCTTGTGCGAGACAATGATAAGACGAAGTGGGTCGGGATCGGTCAACTCACGGTTTGCACACGCAGCGACTTGACATAGTCCAGGGCAGAGGAGGCGTCGAGACCACGGGTGGAACCGTCCCACATGTTGACAGCGGAGCCCGTAGCCATCTGCTCGGCAATGGAAAGACGCTTACGTTCGCCTCCAGAAATACCGCGGATGAAGGCGTTTCCGACCACAGTGTTGACCTGCTTGGTGAGACCGTACATCTTTGTGAGCACATCATGTAACTCCTGGACAAAGTCCTTGCGGTGGTCCTGCAGACGCTTCGAGGGCGTCTTGGTCTTGAGGGCCATCTCCAAGGTCTGGCGCACAGTCAGGGTCGGGTAGTGGAAGTCATCTAGGTGGAGGTGGGGTTACGCAATGGATCCGATTGGATCCGGGAGATCGTTATCCCAACTGGTTAATGCAAATCCTTTGGACACACGCCCACATATCGCAACACAAGCAGAAACACCACCACTCATGATCAACAAATGCGAAAAATCCAAGCGCGACAATTGTGAAGCGCCGCCGATCCTTCATTCAATAATGCAGAGCTGGTTACCTTCTTGGTTGTACAACACCTCGCCACGATGGTGCTTGGCGATGTCTTCAGCCGTAAAGGGGCCATAGGTGACATCGCCCGTGATCTGCTTGTAGTTCTTCCTCTCGTTCGCAAGAACGCGCAGCAGAGTCGAGCATCCTGCGCCAGGACGACCAAGCACCAGGATCATTTCGCCATTGCGGCAAAACCCGTTCATGGGGTAGATGATCGTCTTCGTGATCGTCTTGGGCAATTTCGATTCGCGGGATGAGAAGCACTTCTTGGCCCAGAACCAGGGGTTGACGAGGTTCGCTATCCCGATGAATGGGTCCGCAAAGGTTGTGGCGTGCTGGGCACCAACACCTTCGCCCAGAACCTCGAGGTTCTCCCACGCGACACCGAGGTTGCGGCGCTTGATGCCAGCGGCCCGCGCTTGGGGCAGGATGTTTTGGAGATATTCTGTCAAGTCGAAGTCGCCACCAAACCCATCTTCGGGTCCCTTCTCGCCTGTCGCGACTCTGTAGACTGAGGATCGTCTGGTGAGCATACGCTCCAACGTTTTAAACTCCTTTTCAGCTCCGATAACGTTCACACGCGAAGGGCCTTCGCCCCAACGACCGCTGATGGCATCCTCATAGGTGCCGTTCTCGGATTCCTCGTTTTCATTGTCATTGTCATCGAGTTCTTCTTTCTCGTTGTCTAAGCCAGAGATAACAGTCTCGTGTTGGACGGGCTGCTGCTGCTGGATGGGTTGCTCTTCTGTATGTTGTTGTTGTGGGGGCTGGTTGTGCGAGATGCCATCGCCTCTAGGCTCGGCATCCCCCAAAGGTCCACTTGGGTTAGACATGAGCAAAGAGGTGTCTAGGGAAGTTGCAGGAGTGTTAGATCAGCTTGGTGGTAGGAATGCGAGAGTGTGAGGCGGGAGGAGGGGGGGATTTATGGGTATCGGGACAAAAAGGACGAAAGGTAAAAGCGAGGGCAGGGGTACGGATTGGCAAATATATGAAGGGCCAGACCGAGGCAGCAAGGGGG